>JANSTU010019296.1:0-13754 GCA_027564075.1 Bolitophila hybrida
CTTCATTTTCGACTTGCTGTCGTGCCGCTTAGACGCCCCTAATTTGCTGTCACTTGTTCACATAAACGTACCAGCTCATGTTTTGCGTGAGCATGACTTTCTTAGAGTTAAAAGGCACAGAACTTCTTATGGGCAAACATAGCCAATGAATAGTATGGGCGAATCTTTAACCCGCTTTTCTAGCTTTTTTGATTTTACAACATCGCGAGACGCGTTCCGGCGAAACGTACGGTCCATCAACATGTAAACGATGTATGCAGTCTCTATTTGAGAGGTGGATGTCCAACATAGTTGGAATGACTAAATCCTCACTTAGTGATGACCAATTTTTATATAAACATTGATAATAAACGGTCAGTAGGGGTTTTCCCGTTGATTTGAAAAAAAGAAAGGCCAGATTGTCCGTATCTTACAAACCCAATAAAGGGGGCGAACTTTTTAGGTCAGGTGGTTCTTTGTCGACAATCATATTGTTTTATGTATATTTATATATTTATATATAATACATACTGGGGCACACTGCGGTAAACGGATAATGGAATTTACAGTTTAACTAACATTCAATGCTTATGCACAAATATAACTACGATGCACAATAAAACGAACACTCAGGGCAAAGCCTGTGGCGAAACACCACTCCAGTTCAAATATTTAAATATAGTTACAAAAAAACACAAAACATGCATTGCAACCATAGTAAAAAATACTTTAATAAATATATCTTTGATTGGACCCAAATAGAATCAAAACAAAGCTAAGAAGGCTCTGCTGTCCTCCAATCGCGTTCAGATGATTTACGACTGACTTATCAAAAATTGTTTCTTTTTGTATCAAAGGTTTAACTAACCAAAAATACATTTAATTTATAAATATAATAATGTTTATTATTATAATTAAATAAAATGAATATATCCCAAACCACGCTCAATTTTCAATAACAAACAGCCAATGCTCCTCTATTATCACAAAGACATTGCAACAGACGTAGCGCTGTTGTGCTTCATAGCCTTCCGGATCGCCTTCCAATCATCCAGAATATCATCTTCATTCAACATGTACACAATGTACGGACCTGTTACGGTGACCGCTTTCTTGCGACCAGGTCCGCGTACTTTGCTGCTACGTGTGCTTGTACCCCAATCTGCCCACGAAATATCAACATTATGGCGGTCTTCCTCGAGCCGCCGAATCTTGTCCATCAAATCATCGTAAATCATGTCATTAGCCAGTCTTTTCTCGCTCTGAGTATATATTTTGAATGTTTTATTTCAATAAAAAAAGCTATTTAAAAAATGTAGTTATTATACCTCAAAATGCTGCAACGAAGCCTGCTCTTCGGATATATACTTGTGCATAATGTTTTCCATTCGATATTGCTTCAGTACGGCCGCAACCTCGGTGCGCGTTCGCATATTATCGTTGAGTCGTTGCAGTGGTTCCAGATATTCCGGTGCACGTCCGCCGCGTATATCCGTCAACTGAGTTTCCACCTCATTCATACGCTCACAGTACAGCTGTTCCCGTAGTACATTGAACTGGCGCTCGAGACTAGCTGTAAGATCAATAAAAAACACCATTTACAAATTCAAGCTATTTCAAATGCCATACTTATGTTGTCCACACAATCGGTACGACGACGTTCGCACTCTGTTTCGTCCATAACGGAGGAATCATCTGAATCCGGATCGTCTACATCTTCTCCGCTCGAATCGTTTGCCCCATGGCTAGAAGCACCACTATGCTGGGACTCTGCACCGGACATATCATCGTCTACTTCGCTCTCGCCAACTTCATTCTTTAGAGAAGGCATTTTATGCAACTGGACACTTTTACTATATATTGATTTGTTTAGGTCGTGCTGGTTCTTGTCGGAAATAATGAATATTCCAATAAACTGTATTTAAGTGAAGCTGTCATATACCTTCTATGCTTCAATCACTAGCAACGATCAAAACAAAAATAAAAGCGAAACCGAAAAGCCCCCTGTGAGTATTATATTGACGTTGTCGCATTGACGCACTAGCGCTATCAAATTCATGCGGTAGCATTAGTATTTATAACCTCCATTTGTTTCAGTGTTACCATTGCATAATTTTTAAGTTATTATTAGAATTTTTTTTTTGACAAATTTCAAATTAATTGTTTTTTTTTTGAAAATATATATACAAAAAGCGAACTATTTAAGAATATGAACATTCCAAAATGAAATACATACATTTGTAGTGTTTGCACAAATGTTCATTCATAAAATAGTAATTTCCTACGGACCTATTCTAAGTGAAAACGATATCCGCAGGACAGAAATTAGGCCAGTTGCTACTGTCAAAATCTACAACTGACAAATCCGCCCCATTTCGAAAATAATTTTTTCTCAGGGCTATTTGTAGGACAAAATGTGAGTCACTTTTAAGCAATTTTAGGCCACTTACTTACAGCTTTGTGATTGCGATTGTTTTCATTTTATTATATATAAATTGTATTGCAGGCATCGACAAAGAATGACTTTGCAACAAGAATTCTTGTCGTTAGTTTTAATAATTGTAATAATAATAAATAAATTTGAACTATTTAGTAAATGTAGTGTTGGTGGTGTGAAATCGGGCACACAATTCAGCAATTTAAGGTGGCTCTCTAGAACTCAACTCAACCTAAAAACAATTAAAACATGAAATTATGAATTATAAATACGAACACAAATATAAACAGCCCTTAATTGAAACTGTGCTTTAAAACGCCAGTATGTTGTTGTTGTAAGACAAAGCACACAGTAAAACGGTTCACAAAAAAGAAAAAAAGTTACCTAAAAACACAAATAAAAACATACTTGAAACTGTGCGTCTGTACACATGGGAACACGATTCGGCAGATAAAGATGGCACTACTACAATAGCTATAGACACTTTTTCTAAAAGTATTAATAAACGAATTAATATATAATAATATTAATAGATATTATTATTTGCAGAAATACACGTACAAGTTGATTGAAGACACCATTGACAGTTCTTAGTGACTGAGTGGCTCATTTTTTGATAAGAATAGCGCATTTAAAAAAGTGACCCGTAAGTGGTGACTGTTGATGTTCGAAGTGACTAGTGCTTAATAAAATGTTTTTAAATTGAAAAATGTTTATTATAATATGTAAATCATCATCTATAGCAACCGCTGCCGACCAATTAAAAGCAACGAACAAAAATGTGATACGTTTATTAATTATGGTAACGCATTGTAATGCTTGTCTAAATTTGTCATTATTTCAACAGTACGACGAAAACCAAGTCCTCTGAGGACGCATAATTATTAAAATATTATTATACTTAAAATGACTAGATAAATTACATTTGTCTTTGTTTTTTATAATTTTAATCACTTATGAAACGTCAAAAATAATGTTATAATAAATCCGCCAGATGTCACCTACCTTTAATTTCGCCAATACGGATAACAACGCCATGCCATGTATATCAAAGAGTTTAGGACGAGGTAGAAAACTTTAGTCGTTTTCATGATAGAGGAAGTTTGTGCGACATGGCAGGCATTTGTTTAGTAGCAGGAGTTACAAAACATCATCATCATGCCGTTTCGAGCCAACTGGTTCAATTGGTGCGTTTGTGACGCTTCTTCGATTCCGATTTTTTGAATTAATATATTAAGAACATGAAGCTATGACAATAACCATATTTATAGATATATATTCAAAAGTGTATCCAGAAAGATATTTCTAACTATTCATTAGTCTGCGAAGTGATGACTTGTTGTCATATAAGAACAATCTCGGTAAATCAGTATGCTTGAATGTCCTGCAACAGAAATAGAATACTTAATAAATTTATTACATGCATTATACAATATTAACATACAGTAGCATATTTTGGAAAGATTTTTACTTTTTTCTGCTTCTGCAAATTAATAATTTTAGGACAACTTAGAAAGGAATGGAATTATTTATCCAGCTCTTCAGGTACACTGTGGAACACAAACATTTTAAATAGCTGGTATATTACCTTCTTCTGTCCTGAGTCTAATCAAATACATTAATGTATTTTTTGCATAAATAATTTAATTATTAAATTGTTATTATACTTAAAATGATTTAAAATCATTAAATAATACATAATATTAGGAGATATTAACATGTTCACACGTGGCGCTAGCTTCGCAAAGGGATATGTAACTATTAAATGTCGGCAAAGTCGGCAAAGTCTGAGGTTAGATCGTTTGTTTGTAAGTAAAACAACAACAGGTTTCTTTAGGTTAAATGTTTCAAAAGTGTAATTTACTGTTAATTTACTAATTTCTAAAAATATCCACGAGTGGCGACTCATTCCGTTCCGTGAAGGAGACCAATAATTTTTATCACTGATGAAACGTCAAAAGTCATGTTGTGAAAATCCGCTAGATGTCACTTACAGCTAGTTGTATTTCGCCAATATGGATAACAAATCCCAGATCATGCAGATCAAATAGATGAGGTAGCAAAGTATAGTTTCAATAATAAAACTTTAAACTTTATTAAACTATAAACATTAACTGTTAAGGTTAAGTCAATAAGTGTTTTGTGTTCGGTGTATTAACAATACATATTAATTCATTATAACTCGTTAAAACAATAAATCAATACAAGCTAATATAGCTAACATACAAATTAATAAAATTCAATTATTTTTTCAAAAGTGCAGATTCAAGAAATAATAAAACATGTTTATCAAGTTGGAGCCTCATATATATATTAAACAAGAGCCAGAATTGATCATAAATGATTGCTGTGCCGAAGATAACGACAGTTTTAATAGCGAGAGCCAGAATGGTAAAAATCTAATAAATAATAGCCGCTGCGATGGAGAGTCAACGCGTCAAATGCAAAATCATATTGATGAAAAGCCATATAAATGTGAAATTTGTTTGAAATCTTTCACCCTATCTAACTACTTAAAGAAACACAAGAAAATACATACCGATAAGAAACCCTTTAAATGTAATATTTGTGAAAAGTCATTCGTTTTGTCGAATTATTTAAAAAGGCACATGTTTAATCATATAAATGAGAAACCCTTTAAATGTGAAATTTGTAATAATTCATTTAATCAATTAGTATCCTTGAAGAAACATATGATGCTACACACCGGTGAAAAACCTTATAAATGTGAAATTTGTGATAAATCATTCAGGCAATCTGGAAACTTAAAAGTACACTTATATGAACATACCGCTGAGAAACCTTTTAAATGTAAAATTTGTGAAAAATCATTTAAACAATCAAGATACATGAGGGATCATATGTTTCAACATACCGGTGAGAAGCCCTTTAAATGTGAAATTTGTAAAAAGAGATTCGTCCGATCGGATGGTTTAAAGAAACACATGTTTTCACATAGCGGTGAGAAACAATTTAAATGTGAAATATGTGAAATATCATTCATCCGAGCGAGATGTTTAAAGATACACATGTTTAAACATTCTAGAAATATTAAGTGTGAAATATGTGAAAAGACATTCATGCGATCAGAAAATCTAAAGTTACACATGCTTCAACATACCGGTGAGAAACCCTATAAATGTGACATCTGTAAAAAATCATGTAGAAAATTTTCAAACTTAAAGAGACACATGTTTCAACATACTGGTAAAAAAACCATTTCAATGTGATATTTGTAAAATAAAATTCATTCGTTTAGAACAATTAAAGCATCACTTAAAAAAAACCTTATAAATATGATAGTTGTCTGAAATCTTACACTTATTTGGGAAATTTAAAGACACACATGATTCAACACACCGGTAAAAATTAAAAAAAAAACAATGAATGTGAAAATTGTTGAAAATCCTACACACAATTGGAAATCTTAAAGAAATACAAGTTTTAATGTTCCGTGCGTTATTCCAAATCTAGCAGAAATAGGCTATTAAGAGTAAGAGGAACCTACTGATTAAAATGCTACATACAAAGAACACTTCGACCTACCGGACCGGGATCGAACCGGCGACCTGCCATAAGCCAGCCAACGCCGTAACCCTTATTTAAGGCATGATTTATTTTAAGGTAATTTTGTGTGTAAATTAAACACCAGCCATAGCCGGCTATTGTCGGTATGTTTAATTGTTAATTAATTTAATTTACACAAAACTGTCTATCTTAAAATAAATCAAAAAGAGAGTACAGTAAATATTATAGTTTCTATTTAAACAATTTGTAATTAACCCAAGAGGGTCTTCTGACATAAAAGCACTTTCAGAGTTCATTAAATGTTCGATTAGAACTTTAAATAAATGAAATTTTGTTTTTTTTAATTAAATTTTTATAACAAATAATTATAAGCGTAAGGGAAAATATAATCTGATCAATTCTAGATGAAATGCGTAAAAAACTTATCGACACACATATGTTTGTTCTACATTTGCGTTGTTTTGTATGTTTGTATATAATAAATGTTATTTTTAAAATTATACTTTAAAAATTATGTAATAAATTAAATATATACACAAAATTGCAAATGAAGCAACTATTTTCTGTCACAACATCGGAAGGTACTGCTTCTTCAAATATTGCGGTACTATTACTTATTATTGTTCAGTCGTATTTATATGTGTCTTAAATATAAATAAATAATAAAAATAGCATGATAATGTATGTATAATATATAATAATAATACAAATAATAAAACATTTTTTTAACCCATTCGACAAAAAAACTGAGCGCATCGATCTGCAGTATTTAACACACGACATACACGCTTGTTTTGAGTTGTTCTATGGACACGCATACCCAGATCCGTGCATTTTTAGGAAGGCTAAACTATTAAAGCAAATTCATCAAACAGATGACGCAATCGATAATCTTTTGTGCAAGTGGAACTGGTCACTTGCTTGTGAAGAAAAGTGGAGGAGCGAGGAGCGCTCTCTAAAAAATATGGTTGTATTTTCTACATAAATCGCATAACCATTCCCTTTTGTTTACAGACCAAAACACTACAGCAAATGCATGAGTCCCATCCCGGTAGCAAACTTTAGCTAGAAGTGGCCCATACCAAGGAGTAATGTTTCTGTTGGCAGTCAAAATGGCTAGAGGTGTTTATAATGAACAATACTACATACAGAACTGTTCGCACGGTTTGGTACACCTGACGTTTTGGTTACCATTAGATGGGATTTGTGTAAAGTATTTGATGTAAGACTATGATTTAAATATCTAATTCTAAGCCAATACAAATATTTGTAAATCGCTTGTCCAAAAATGTGTTACCTGTCAGTAGTACGTGGATAATTTGAACATGAGTGTTTTGATACTAATCTAATCAAGACCAAATACATGTTACTGTGCCATAAATGAACAAATCTAACAAGTAACAATACTTAAATATCTCATAATCTTTTGTGGGACATTTGGCCAGCGTGTGATGCCGATTTACTGACCATTACGTATTCACAAACAACAATTATTCTCGGATTAGACTGGAATCCATTTCGGATTAGTTGGGAATTCGGTTTTCCTTATATCGAGATGGATTCTATACGAAAACCGATCAGATAGAGTTTTTGTAGATTCGAGTAATTGAACTATCAAATAATAACTGTATTCCAACCAGACTCGATTAATTTTACCATCTAAAAACCTATTTTTTCATCGAAATTATAAAAAAAAAAAATAATAATAATAAATAAAAAATAAAATTTCCAAAAAAAATCGTGTGTTGGCTGAAATTTTGTCTTTGCCTTGTATAATTTAAAGTCATTTAACTTGAAAAACTTACCGCAAATAAACCTCGCTTTGATATACAAAGGATACGGTTATGTCAGATGTGTTGGTGACTGATGCTTTTGATACTTTTAAAGGTTTATTTACGAGTATAAGACAAAATATATCACAAATACAAGCCAAGAATAGCCCCTTCTTTAGGGGCACAGAGTAACAGAAGCTTAGAAATAAATATTTTATTACTACCGAAAAATTAGCACGAATTCAGCAACGAACAAATCAAAATTATGAAATTGTGAAAAACAAAAAACACGTCGTTGCATATGTTTACACTAAACGTCACGCGAACAGAATACTAATTGAAATACTAATTCGAAACTAACTCGATTGTAGACGTGTCATATAACACGAATAAATATCAATACTACGAGGAACTCGAAATCAATGGGTATTTTATTTTTTTTGGAAAATCCGAGTAAATTGTTGTACGGGTCGTCAGCATGGTAATGTGCTGTTTATACTGTGCTACTAACCACATCACCGATGGTTAAGAGTCTTAATTTGCCCTGACGCGACACTAAGATATCTCCATGCACCCGATATCTATCATGATATTTATATTCGGAATCGTGAATCATAAACGCTATCATAAACTACTTATTGTTGTATACAGGGTGCGTGTGCATATATTAATTTATGGCATTAATGTTCCGTTAATCCAAATCGATAACCTATATGTTTCAGAAATAGGCTATTAATAACATGATCCTTCATCACCTTATGGTGACCAAATCGTTTGCTACACTCCCTAGACGTTGCTAGACTTCAAATCCCTGAGGTCAAGCAACGGTGCTGCAGTGAAATACGGATTGGGCCAGCACTGGTAAACAGCAATCAACCACTGGTTGGAAGGTGAAAAAGCATTTGTAACGCTTTCCGCAGCAGTGGGGAGGAGGTCGTCGGTGCACGCAGACGTGACGGTTTCGGACGAGTCCCGCTGTCAAAAACAAAACCTCAGTGCACGATACTCTGCCATGCACCGCCTCGTAAAGAGAAGTGTAAGATGCGCAAGAGGAGACAGGTCATCAGGCTGGCAGATGCAGCAGAGGCAGCAGAAAGGCTGGGACGACATGGGGATAACAAAAGTGCTCACAAATAGCACATCAAACATACATTGTCAATGGATAGTGAAGCGCTTAGCAATGAGGTGGTGCAAGACTCCCATGCATGGGAGGACGCGTCTATTCCTGACGCTTGGAAGTCAGGAATAATCGTTATGCGAAAGATCCATGCGGCCCCAAAAAGCAAGGTTCCGAACAGGGTATTCGTGCATGGACTACATAAACACCCTACGGATCGTTAAGAGACAATCAACAGAGTTGATGAGATCCCGAAGTACGTAATGTTAGTCGACTTCGAAAAAGCTTTCGATAGCGTGGACAGAACAGCGATTTTGCACGCACTGCAACGAATAGTTAGTTGAATAGTTGTGTACGACACGGATGTCTTCTCTCGCCACTGCTATTTATCGCATCGTCATCGTCACGAAGATGTCGACTCAATGCAGCAGAATCTTGAGATTTCTGAAAGCCTATTTGGCCTTCGGATCAACGCAAAGAAGACGAAGGAAATGCGGCTTAACACAAGCGAACTGGTGCAGAACTCAACGGTGAACCCGTTAAGATTGTTGATAAATTCTGCTACCTCGGAAGCTTATTAACTGTTGATGGAGGCACAGACATTTACATCTGTGCCCGAATCAACAAAGCCCGTTCAACCTTTGTGATGCTCAGCGTCGCTGGCACTCGACTCATCTGTCAAAACAAACAAACCTGAGACTGTTCGACTATAACGTCAAATCGATCATTTTCTACGGTTGCAAGACGTGAGACCACTGCTTGAGCGGATCTTGTGCATGGCCGGAGGTAGTCTCCAATACTGAATTGTGGAGACGAACCAGGCAAGCACCCGTCTCAATGCAAGTTCGACGGAGAAAGTGGCAGTGGATCGGTGACACCTTGCGGCGCGGTTCGAAAAACATTGCAGCTCAAGCGCTGCAATGGAACCCGCAAAGAAGTCGTAGCAAAGGTAGACCGAAATCGACGTGGAGGCGTACAGTCGAACGAGAGCTGGCAGTAGCTCAAACGAACTGGACCCCAAGCGCGTCCAGTAGCACAAATTTGTTTCTGTTACCCTATTTCCCGAAAGGACCAAATATATATAATACTCTAACCTTATACATTGTGCCTGGCGCACTTGATCTGATGGCGGCGAACACATACAACAGTTCACAGTGCGTCGTTCTGGCGGTAAATTTATCGGTGGTGGTGGTTTCTCAAAAGAGCAGTTAAAAAATTACCTTTATTTACTTACAAGGTCGCTTCGAATTTCAATGTTGGCACTCACTCAAGTTGCTTTTTGTCTCTAGGTGGCTTCTTTCGTAAATCCTCGTTATTTTATATTAGGGATCAAAATCAAAGTAAAATTCTCAATTCTAACTGCTTTGTATTTCATAGTTTTAGCCATGGCGGCCTCCATGGTCTCAAATGGTCAAATACTCCATAATGAACCAAAAGTCGGAATCCTTCGCCGACAATCACAATCTGTGATAAAGTCTCCTTTAGAATACTCTTCATGCGCCCTTTTGTATGTAATAATAGTGATGTTGTTTGATGTTTTGTACTAAAAAATGCATTATAATTATATATTTTATATACGAGACCGCGAATATTTCAGACTTCCAATGTCAAAAAAGCCGCAAATCACAAATTATTGTTTTTTTTTAAAATGGCTAAAATGTTTAATTTCATACCACACAATATAAAAACTAATGAACAGCTTCTTCGTGGATCGATCATCACTCTGAACTTAGCCTTTGTATGTGCCGGTCACATCATTTACATATACCATACATATTATTGAACTATTATATTTTTTATAACTAATTAAATCTATATTGCAATATATTATAAATAAATATATATTTAATTGTTATTCCAGCAAACGCGGTAGATAATTATGACACTGATTGTATACGGATACACTATCTGAGAAAACTCCATGTGCTCAAAAAACCGGACATTTAAACGAACTCTTGGCGTAATCACTGAACCCACACTTTGATAACATTGAACAAACAATCTGCTAATAATAATATTTTATATACATTTTCAATAATACATTATTACGTTTTAAAAAAAATAAAAATAATTGAATTATTGTTAATATACACACACTAAATATGTATTTTATATTTTGTAATTTTTAAATGTCAAATTATTTTATTATCTGCATACAGCATAATCCTATACCAAAATCAAAAACCCTGAAGACATTCTGAATGATGTAAAGGAATTCCTATTTACAAAGAAAACTAAAATGTTTAATACAAATAATTATATATTTCCTATAACAAATCAATATTATGGGGACTACAATCTAAAACGGTATTGGTTGCAGCTTGACCATCTCATCACAAGCCCTTCTGCTTTAGATGCTCCTGAACGATGGTTACGAAATCTCCACGGAACCAAATCTGTCCACTCATCTCATTGACACGCGTCGCAATTCGTTTTCCAATACGCTCCTCAATGACGGCATGCAGTTCCTTCTCAAGTGCCCAGATGTCTCCCTGAATGCGTCGCAGTTTTGTAATGCGTCGAGCACCCCTAAAATAGGTATGCAAATAGACAGGTATCATGTGATTCTTGGTGCGCGGCACATAGTACGGACTCTGTGGGTCCGGAATGGCCTGTGGTGTCCAGCCCGATGGGTACGTTGCCTTAACAGTGGGTTCTGGTACAGTGGGCTTTGCGAGTATACGTTCAACGAATTTCCATTGTGCCGGATCACGTACCACCTCAACCTGTGGATAGTCCTCGATCGGACCGACCGGATGTGAACTACGGAAACTCGAGTGACGCACGCTGATAGCCTATGAAACAGAAGGACGGATTAGAAAGAGATCAATTAAAAGTATGGTATGGAAAATGAATACAAGTGCATTAAAGCTTAGGGTACTACACACAAAAATTATACCGTGACGCGCGACGAGAAAACGCTACCGCGAACACACACATGTACATACACAGTGCGTTACACACAAAATCGTGCCGAACTCACGATCTCTATAATAATTATATATTGCAAACTTGAAAATCAAGTATTTCTTTTTAAAATCCGATCGTTTCGTGTGTTTTCAATAAATAAGGCACCGGCATACAACAATCGGATGAGTAGTGTGGGTGAGTACGTTCGATTCGTATAGGTATATATTTAAGAAATATAGCGATAAAACAATAGACAAAAAAATCTCAGCGGAGTGCCGCACGCACGCAACTACAGAATTTCAATTTGCTATCGGTCGCACGACTTCGGCATGACATGTCACGATAGAAAAATATATTAAAAAACGTACCGGGAAAATAGCCTGCACAATTGGTGTATTTTCTAGGCATCGCAGGGGCTGGGTTTTGCGTAGAATTGAGGAAAATGTTCGGATTGAGCTGAGCAGTGTGTTCGCCATTTTGATGGTTTGCTACCGCTTGTCTGACAGCTGGTGAGAGCGGCTCTGTGGTAGTTCGCTCAAAGAGAATGAACGCGCAAGAGAGTGTGAGAGACTGTGGTAGCAATATGTTCTAGCCCAGTGACGCAGTCTGACGTCATGCTGTTTTTGTGCAAGGGGTCAAAGCTCGTGTTGTTTTTTTTTGTTGAAAATCATGATTTGACTAATTTTTTTTTTGTTTGTGATTAATTTAAATTATTAATTTATAAGTTTTGTATAAATAAAATTTTATTAGGGAACGTGACACATATAATGGCATTGCCTCAGGATATATTTTACAACAACAAATGTCACATATTGTCGTCAAAATATTAATTATTTATTTATTGAGTCCTTCCAGCACTGAAACAAATACAAACAAAATGGACATACCAACCACAGTTGGTCTGGAGCACTATTCTCGAATCGATACGTGTTATTTAGGTGTAAGTTGACATTTTAGTTGCGATATCAAACCGAATGGTATTCTTGAAGCCGTCCCTAATCAGTTTCGGCCACATAGTTCATATATAACTAGGTAATCAATATAGTACAAAATTTTCAAAAAAAAAATGGGTATAGTTTAGGTTATGAATTCGTATTTAAAATGCATTTATATATGTATTAATAAATAAAATATATTAAAGATTATATATTATTTAGATAACATCATTATTAAGATTCTTTGCTTCGGGATCATACCGAATGGATATTACCGAAAACAATCCTGTCGCCTTAAGCCAACCATCAAAATTGTATTGACCTCGGTATTGACTGCAGACTGCAATATTTCTCCAAAAACAAATTACCTATTATATTATTGTTTTGAATATACCGCAAAATATTCTGACGTTTATAAAATTCTCCACATATGATAATTTCCATAGTGTACAAAGTACAAATAAATTTAGGTTCGATTTTCAAAAATAGCAAACAGTACGAAAAATATTTGACTGAAAATATCGCATCTAAATTTTTCTAATCGAGAATAGCGCTACTGGGTCTTCTTTGGTTTTTATAGATTTAATTGTGTCAGTGAAAAACAAAGTCACAAATAAATGATAATTTTTGTATGTACCTGGATTAAAACTCACAGTCCATGGGTTATGAGGCAGCAACCTAGACCACAGTGCCACTACTTTAACAAATAATTTGACGTTTGATTATACTGTGGTCAAAATTCGACAATGCTCCCGAACAAAACATAGTATTTATTGTTATGGATAATTTGAGGTTATGTTTTATATTACTACTTCCTTCTTTTGTGCTCAGTTGATCTTTCGATTTCATTTCAATGATGTTTCTATTATGAATCTACCAAAACTACAGTTTTATTTTTTAGCTGAACTGTATGGTCTACAACTAAGTTTTAAATGTTGGCACATAGATGTCGCTCCTGCATCCACATCTCAACGCATCCAAGCAAACCCAACTTCATTTGAAAGCGTCATTATTCGGCTATAATTCGTGCCATCTGTCATTTGTTTGGTGTGTAAACAACGAATTTTGTGAACGGT
>JANSTU010019307.1:0-28605 GCA_027564075.1 Bolitophila hybrida
TTCTTGGCCATAACATTAAATTATATGCGTTTTATTTCATCTTGAAAACCTAACCTCTAAAAAAACACCCTTTATATCGCAAATGTCTTCTTCTATCTTGTTCTCATAAGAGAATGTGGAAAAAGCTGTGATGCAACATCGATCGATATGACTTCGAATCGTTGTTGGCACATTCGCTTTCGAATATGTAGTCAGTACTGATTTCTCAAGATAATGCAAACGATTTCCTTGGATTAGTATTTTGCAATATAAATCTCGTAATTCAATTTGAACACTTCCATTTGATAGTGTGGCTATGGTGGATCGACATGTGGAAATATCGCTTTTGAACTATTAAACGCATCTTGTAGCTCGTCTTTGAAGATTTTTATAAGATTATTCTAAAAAAATACAACAAACTTATATATTTGCTAAAAATATCTATTTTTTTATCAGTATCAGTATCAATTGAAGTCTCCCTGTTTTTAAAATAGTAATTTTTAGTTTCGTAATACAGACTTACATTATCACTAAGCCATAATGCACCCGAACATCCATTTGAGAGAATGTAGACTAGTCCGAACTTTCTGGTGGTATTATCGACATAGTTTACAATCCAAATTGGTATCGATTTCGATTTCAACTGAACTAGAATCTTTTCCAAAAACAATTACATAAAACTGTAAGTATTCGAATGTGTCTTTTCCTGGGACAAATTAAAAGAGATTATGTATCCCTTATATGGCTACAAATAAAGTTATTACTTTATTTAATATTTAAGACTCAAATAATATATTATCGTTCCGCCAATGTGATTCTGTGAAAAGTAATTGAGCTTTAGCAATGCATCTGCTGTCAATCTATTCGTGCGATCTAAAGTAAATATTTCTTGAACGGTCTTCAACGATAATAGACCACCTGTTTGTCGTATAATATTAACTGGTTCGTGGTACACACAATGTAAAATACGATTTTTAGTATTCGACTTTGGTTTTTAGCGAAACGGAAACTCTGCCGTTAGTAATGTATACATGCAGACACCAAATGCCCATAATGTCAATCGGTTTTATGATTTGTGAAGGGTTGATAATTATCTCTGGTGCCAAATAAAGCAATGTCCCTCAAGCTATTGTGCTTTCTTCGTTCTCTTTTATGGTAAGACCAAAATCACACATTTGTATGATGCCCTGCGCATCCCGTAAAATATTTGCCAGCCTAATGTCCCGATGCACCAATACTAGAGAATGCATATACGAGATGCCTAACAAAATTTGTCGCATGATTTTCTGTACATCTGGTGCACTGAACGGACCTTTAACCTTTTGCTCAATCCGCAAAGTACTCCATAATAATATAGTTGTTTTTCGAATCCTTAATACAAAGAAGAATATAATAATACAATGAACGATATTTGTCTGCGACTGATACTGCTCTCTTTTTTTGATATCGGTGACACTGGTATAACTTTTACGGCTACTTGGGACTCAGATGTCATTTCCTTGTATGCATAGCATGCTCCAAATGTCCCTTTTCCAATCGAGTTATTTGTATTAACAAGTCCAAAATACGTCTAATATAAACATGTATATAAATGTGAGAAAAAATGGGTGTAATAAAAATCACTGGTAACGGGACTTAAATCGGGAATATAAATCCTGACGCTCTGCCCGCTATGAGTCGTTACCGATTCGATTTGAAACTTTTTATAGACTTCCACTACTGAACTCAAAACATTAAATTGAAATGTAAAATATTTAAAATAATGCGATAATACAAATTCTGTAAATGTATTGAAATATCGGAGGTGAACTAAGGAATTTATTTTCATAATAAACGTGAATTTTCTACCGAATGAGTTGAAATTTATTGCATTTAGCGCAACTGATCGGCAGCAGCTGCGTTAAATGGTAATACCCAATTTAAATGATCGAACTTTTATTTTTGGTACTTTGTTATTTTAAATTGCCAAATATTTTTATGTTGTTATATACATGTATTTTTTTGACATTTTTTTAGCTAATATTTTTAAGGTTATGTGTATACTTCTTTGCGCTTAATAACACTTTAAACGTTAGCAACGTTTCTGGAGATTTATCCTCGGATTTATCGCATTGTGATTACCATTTTATTACATTGTCGGTAACGACGCATATCGTCACGAATTTATATTGTAACATCAAAGTACACACAAACAAAGGAAGTAAATACATCGCCCTTAAAGCAAAACAAAATGTACATACAAATATAAAAAACATCCCTTTTTAAAACATTTTGTGCGTACAAATAAATTATCTTGCGTATAAAAACGAAAATGTATTTTTATAAATATATATGTACATAGGTAATTATTAGTGTGCTTACAAAAAAAATGTACTTTAATTTTAAAAAATCTCCATATAATATTATTATTTAATATCAGTCCCATTAAATAAAAATCTGTGCTTTTAAAAAACAACATTGAAATATTTAAAAATTAAATATTGTACATATAAAAATTCAAAAACGTCCGATTGTTTTAATATCTTATCAATAGATTGTGCCATAGATCGTTTTTCAATATCCACTGCGGAGAACTGGGTCCGGCTCAGATTGTCGAACGTTCAAATGCGCGAAAATTAGTATATGTACAAAACTGAAATCAGTTTGGCTTATTAAAACACAAAAAGAGGCAACATATTATACAAATGTAGATGAAGTAATAATTACTGAGTAATTTATATCAGGCAGCACGATAAGTAAAGTTTGCTTAAACGTGGCATAAAGAAAGGATTTTCTGTTTCAACTGGCAGCACTCGCTGTACATGCCATTTTGATTTTGTCAAACTTCAAAGAAAAAACAAACTTAAATATTAACAATTTAACATACATTCGTGCATATTGGCTGTTGACTAATTTTGCTATTGTGAAACTGTAACTGCAATTGTGCACCCCATATTAGTACAATTAAACAGGTAAATTTCTATTAAAACTATCTAGGTACTTTTGTGCTGCGTTGTACCAAACAATTTTGTCACCAGCTTGCTCGTAATTGGGCCCACATTTCAGGTTGATTTTTTTCTTATTCGATGGTTGAAGCGTACGTTGGTCGGAAATTAAGATTTTCCGAACGTAATGAATGGCTTCTTTATTTATTTATGGGACTTGTACTTTTAGGAGAATAATTTAATAAAATATCCTAATCGTATGGTCCTTAAAATAATGTGTTTCAAGAAGTATCAAATAATTTTTCGAAATCATACTTTTAAAAAAATATGATTTATATATTATTATTTTATCTTGCCGGGTAGTCCATCAGTATTACGTTTCATGTTTTATCTCAAATCAATCCATTTGGAATTTGGTTTTCAGTGTATTTATTTAAATATAAAATATGTATTAGTGCCTACAAATAAAACACCTGTCCGCTGTACCATTTGTAAGTTTTTTTTCCATAGAAATCTAAAATAATGTACATAAGTTTTTTTTTAATTATAACTAAATATCACAAACTTTTGTGTGTTTTAATAAGCGCCGTGAATTGTTCCGTCCGCCCAATTATTAACACATTTATTATATTTTCAGGATTAAAAACTGCTGCAGTGTGTGTGTGTGTGTGTGTTTTTGAGTACTTTTAAAAAGTGATTTTATTATTTATTAATTTCGGTGTTTTAGTGCTGTGCTATTATAAACTATAGTGATCGTGCAAAAAATTGATATCGTTTTCGGAGATATTTGTGTTTCTATTGCTGGTCAATTGTTACGGAACGAGAATGACCGAAAAAGCAGTATCACAGGTAAATATAATCAAAATGCCATAAACTTCTTTGTTTACAGGTTTACAGGCAGATTTGCAGGAAACGCAAATCTTAAGATTGTATTATGAACATTGTTAAATGTATTTTGTGTTATGTGTTTGCTGCACCTGTGTTTTCTTAGCCAGTTCGGATGGATAAGCAAATGTTAATTATAAGAAGAATACTAATTATAAAAATAACAAAATAAACGATTGTTGACATAAGAATTCCATTCAGAATAAAAATATATCATTTTCATTTTTTAAAGTTACTCCTATTTCCATCCAATATATTTAATGTTATTCTCTTATTCAAGAGTCCGTAAAACATTTTATATATTGTGACCATTAATGTGCAATCGAAATATGGTCTGTAGATTTATTTTTTAATTTCGATGAAAATGTGTAAGAAAAAGTGTGATTTTCGTGTATTTAAATAAAAAAAGTGTCACAGTGATCTTCTAATATTCATAAAGCAGTGGAGTGGACGCAATCTTCAAATTAAAGAAATCGAAAGAGGACATGAAATTTTCTATATATTCCTTATTAAGATAATAGATAAAATTGGAGAAACACTAACACATTACAATCAAACTCTCTAGGTCGAGTTAGATATCGAGAGACATGTCCTCACGACGACCATCAAACTTTCGGACAACTCGATGGGCAAGGTGTTTACGCGCAGCGATGTACGCAACGGTAACACGTTCACGTACAGTTGTCATCTGTGCGGTGTGGCCGTTCTGCCCGGAGAGCGTATTCTCCAAACTCATATTAGCGGACGTAAGCATCAGACAAAGCTGGCGATGCCCGTGATCGATGCAAATGAATTTCGCAACAAGTTAAATCGTCCCAAGAATCAGAGTAAGTTCAGTGCAAAAAATAGCATATAAATGTATTATAATTATATCACAATTTTATATTAACTATTAGTTTCGATGGCTATTGCACCTGGCGAACCCGTTCCACCGGGTTTCGAACATGAGGTACGACCAATCACCGAACTGCAAACTTCAATAGATCGATGCAAACAAGCTCTGGTTGGACTAGAATGGGTCATGGAATTAAAAAGTGACACTGCCAAAGAGCCCAGTTATCATTGTACATTATGCGACAAGCACGGAGACCCACGCACAATTATCATACACATTTCAAGCTACAATCATCGCCTTAAATTCTTGGTAACTATTTATCTTGTAACATAAATCATGTTTATATCGCTAATCTGTGAGTTCAGGAAAAACATTTTCCAACGGTCGTGCGAGAATTAGCTGCATTTCGTTTCAATCCGGATGCCCGTGAGCTTATGCTGCAAATAGTACAGTATATATGCGAGAACATCGAGGACACTCACGGCAGACTAACGCCAAACGTTTACGATAAGGATCTTTACACGAAGAATCGTAAACGCTATTTGCAGGATGCTATTAACGATCGCCACTTTGACGAACTTATGGGATCAACTTTTGTTCATCTTATCAACCGTAAACTCATCAACGAAGCTATTCAGAGTAGGTGTTGTTTTTAAGTTGTATAATCTAAATATAACTTACATTATTATTATACAATATGTAGCTGGTAAAAGCGATCTAGGTCTGTCGACTAGAATACTTACAATTGTTACCCCATCGCAGGGTTCAGGCGAGAAAAAAGGGAAATCTGAAAAGCGTGCTGAACGCAATAGTTTAGATTCTATTTCGTCAGCCTCATCGTTTGGGTAAGTGTTTATTAAATTTTCTAAATAAATTGAAAAATTTAAAAAAAAAAGTAAACAATTTTGTTAAATTAGTGGTGCGTCACCGGTGCGTAGTAACGTACGTCGAATCATTGGTACGATTGATCTGCGCTCTGAATCTCGTTCGAACAGTCCTCCTCCAGTAAAGCGACGTAATGTCAGATCTCAATCACCCTCAGAGAATGCTGCGGGACGCTCAAGCAATCGCCAAATAGTGCCCACTCCAGCCGAACTGGCACGTCAGAGCCTGGAAATCGGTGAGGAGAGCCACAAGTGGGAGAAATATCGGTAATGTGTTTTATTCTTTATTGTGCAAAGACCTGTTAAAAAAATATGAATATTGGTGATATTGTGTCAGTGAATCCTAGTAGTGCTAAGCTTGTGTATGATAATCTTCGATGGTTACTAGAAAATACAAGTAATTTGGAATAAACCGGTTGTGAGAAAGAACATATGTTGTGTTACGTGAAGTGTTTTATTCATAATCTCTGTGATGTTTTTACATTAATTTGTAAATTAATCACTAAAATGGTATTTAAAACATTTTTAACAGTGTAATTTAAAAATGTTTTTGAATAATTGAATCTCGTATTAAAAAAAATATAATTACAGAAATGTACAAAATAGTACCGATATGCGCTAAAAATATCCTTATATGCTAACATGAGGTTTATTAGAAATAGCCCTAATATTAAATAAAATAATAATTAATTAATTCTATGTTCAGATGCTTGTTCTATGTTACTTTTTGTCAGGTTTATCAAAATGTTTATTATGATGAGCTATCAACTGAGTACTCCAGCCAAGATACAACGTTAAATATTTATAAGACCAACAAATATTTAATCATTATAAAACAAATCATCTAGATTTTTATCTATCAAAATTCTGAAGCATTGGATTATTTTTTAAAGAGTCTTTCTGACAAATGCTACAACAATTTCACCTTTATGGTAAAACAAATACGAAATTATTATGATAACAGTTCTCCGTTTTCTTAAATCTAATTATTATCAAAACATTAATATTATATTTAACTAACAAGACTGTTAAACCATTTTCAAATGAATTATTTATATTTACATATCGATCTCTCTTCTGTGAAGTGTGTGTGTGTGTGTGCGTAAAGCCTAAAACTCGTATATTCCAAAAACAAAGCATCGAATTATGTTTTAACCAAAGCGTCTAAGCTAGTAACTCTTAAGACCAAAAACAAAAAAAAAAATGCCACTCGAAGATACGCTAAACGTGTTTTAAAATTCACTACCAACCGTGTCGCGTGTATGTATTATTGTTTCGTTTTCGCGTAACGTGTTTTCGTAATGCATGTTTTTTGTCTTACATGTTTTCGGTTAAAAAGAGTTTATGTAATTTGCAGCTAACCTTGCTTTAGTCGATTTTTTTAAAGGTTTTAATGCAACTGGGCGGTATTAATTTTTGTCAAGTGAATTATTTGTCACTATGATATTTGACAAGAATTAACTAACAAAGACTGAATTCTTGTCAAGTGCAATTTCGTCACCAAACTATTTTATAAGTATGAACTACACACAATTTATGTGTTTCATTTTATTGTTGTTGTGGGGAGATTTTGTGACAAAAATGCCCACCTCCACAAAATGCATAACTATACTTGAGAGAAAATCACTTAACAAAAAATCAACACCCATATGCTAATATGTTTGATTGTGCTAAAGGTAAGTTAAAGTACTCGAAAAGTGGTGCCATTTTAATTATACATTCTTCATGTAGGCATTGGCATTCATCCAGAATGTCGTATATGAATATATAATTAAATACAAATGAGGTTTGAGTTAAGCTAATTTGTATAGCCATCTTTGTTAGTGCATATTTTACTCATAAATGCATTTTTTGCATTGTAATTAAACAACCGTCAGTTTTAGCAATTATAATGTTTACTGTACATATATGTAAAGTTTACAATATTATTATGTATAATTGTATATATATTTGTGCAATGTGTGTGAGTGCAAGTATTGCCAGAGTGTACAATATCGATTATATTCAAATCATAATTCAAGAATAATTTATGCAATATTTTCTGAATTTCTGATGTTTCAAAAGACATCATTGCATATATATATATATATAAAAATAGGGCATGTATTTTTTTTATTATATTGTTACGTAAAAAACTGTAATTTTTCCATTATTTTGGTTCATTCTGCCAAATATACCATACAAATTTCAAAGCAGAGTTGACTGCCTTAAACAAGTATACAATAAATGTAACTTCAAGTGCTAATTGAAATAATTAAATATATATTTAAATTTTCAGAGTCCGATAAGTTACTAACAATACATTTTTAAGTCGTCGTGTCATTAAATCATTATTTGTTCCTATAAGATGCATCGCAGTTGGTATCTATTTACGACACGAACTTCTTACAGTCTCATCAATATTAGGTCATCAAAGTCTCTATTTGGTGCAAGCTTAACACAAGCAATTCTTGATCATCTACTGAAGATGCGAGCCAAAGAGCTGTAATAATTTAGAGAATAAAATGTATATTAAATATGTTTTAATTTTTGTATTAATTAATTTACACTACGTTATACACCAAAATGTGAAATTTATGTTATATATGTATCTTCTATATTTGGTAGCAAATTATTTAAAAAAAAACTATTTAATCTTTATTGTTGTCTCTATTTTTATTTAAAATGGTCTCTAAGCTCCAGATATTTTGAAATTATCCTGATATAAATATGAAGGTTTTTGAGTGCCAATAAGAATTCGGATAAATTGACATTTCTATAATTACCTAGGTGCTTAAATTTGCGCAAGTTAACAAACAAATCGTGTGTATAAGTGAGTTTAAGGCTCTTTCGATGATTTTTACATCACTATTACAATTTCAATTTCGAGAAACATTTTAACAAGAATTACTAAATAAATTGAAATTATTTAACCTCAATATATATTTACACTCAATACAATACAACGAATAACAGTTTTTAATGAATATATATTTCCACTTTTTCAGATGCCTCGTAGAGTTGGCGTTGCCCGCACTGCAAAACACCTTTACCGAGTACGAAAAGAATCCAGAAAAACATCCACAATATCCGGAAGAGTGGAAGAAATTCTGGAACCGAAGATACCTTGAATTGCAAGCGGGTAAGAAAGATTGCTCTAAATTAATTTTGAAAAAAATAAACACAACCGATTGATTTGCAGAGAAAAAAGATCCGGCCAAACATGACTTTATGCCAGAATGGATTGTATTGTGGAAGGCACGTGCCAAAGAAATACATGCCGAAAATATTGAGAAGAAAAAAGCTGAAATTCGAAAGAAACTTAAACTGCCCTCGGACGGTGTAGAGCGCACCGACGAACTTAAACAGCAGTATACAATTAAGATCAAACCGATCGCTCCTCGACCAAGTCCCCCTCATGAAGAACGAAAAAGTTCGAGTAAGCGACGTTCTCCAAAACGTATACGCTCACGGTCACGATCACCGATAAATCGGAGAGACCGATTACCGACACGTCGTGATCGCTCTCCAGCACGTCGTGATCGATCACCTGCATCGCGACGTGATAGATCACCAGTGCGACGTGATCGATCGCCGGTACGACGTGAACGTTCACCGATTCACAAAGAACGCTCGAGCCGACACTCAATCAGTCCATTCGATGATTTCGATGAACATAGCCATCGATCTACATCTCGTCCTAGTGCTGGACGTGAAATAGAGCGTTCGTACATGCATTCAGGACCACCGCCATTAGATTACTATAGACATGGTCCTCCTCAAACTCCAACTCTTTACGATGAATGGGGACGTCCGTATTATGCTCCTCCACCAACGAAACAATCAAAGGCTGCAGATTTGTACTATCAAGAATTAAACAAAACTAAATTCCGTGAGGCTACTCGCCATCCGGTTGTAGGTGATACAGAACCACTATCCGTTGTATCAGTATTGCGATTGCTGACTGCACTCGAAGAGTTGCTTGGCAGTTTAGGTCCCAAAGTTATTGACTTGCTTGCAAAAGCATTGGCACTTGAGAAAATTAAAGCTAACTCATCCGACGATATGCTTATCAACGAAGACACATGCGTTATCTTCGAAACGATCAAAGAGAAACTAAAGGGTTTACTGATTGCGGACGTTATAGATCATCAGAAGATTCCAGCTGTTAAGCGAGCTATCAAAAATGTGGCAGCCATAGTTCATTTGGTCTCCGAGAAGGCAAAGACTCAGGCTCGAGAGGCTGCACTGGCTAAGCCTGCTGAATTGCCCGTAGCAGTCGTAGCATCAACTCCTGTTGTTCCACCAGTTGCAGTTGCAGTTACAACGGATCCAGCTTCAGCAGAGCGTGCAGAAAAAGAGATTATCATGATTAAATTATCTAAGGCTCTTATAATGCAGGGCAAAACCGATGTATCAGCCGAACAGCTAGAACATCTGGTCAATGTTTACATAAACATGCAGAAGCAGGCCCAGACCTCAAATGGACCAGTCACAACGGCCACTTACCTTGAAAAAAATGAACGAAGCGGTGAAAAAAGTACCAATGCGGTGGTCACTCCAGCTCCTGTACCGTCTGTTATGATTCCGGTTAGTAAATCTATGGGTGAAAGCTCAAAGTCTGTAATTCTTCCAAAGGCTAAAACTCCTGTGCCAGTACGTGAAGAATTAGAAGACGAAACAGCTACCGAAGAGATGACAGCACTGGAACAACTAACCGATACCGACCTTCATACTCTTCTGCAGAACTTTAAGGCACTATCCACCGATGAGCAACTACATTTAATAGCTCATCTAAAGAAGCTCGAACAAACTGAACCTGCCCGTGTTGAGAAACTTCGGAAGTTTGTTAGCAGTGATCTAATGCGAGGCGTTGACAAAGAGGTAGCATCCAATCAAACTAAGGATAAGATTATAATACCAACTAAAATGGTAACAAATAAACAACCAGAAAAGCCAACTCCTAAAGGTCCCGGTTTATATTCGGACGACGAAGATTTCAATGATCCACAGGCGTCTGAATCAGCTCACAACAATTTTATGGACTCTGACGATGATGACTATTCGTACGATGACGTGTGTCGGGCAGCATCGAACAACGTCAAAGCAAAGCAGCTACAGGATCACTTGAAAGTCGTACAGGAATCTCTACGACACGAAGACGATGACGATGAAAATCAGTCAAGGCCAGCCAGCGCAGACAGTACAAGCACACAGAATCTTAATATGAGCATAGCAGACACACAGAACCTTATTGCAAATCTAATGGGATCATTTCAGAAGAACATGCAGAACAAGAACGGTAGTAGTGATCCTACAATCCTACCAAACGTTCAACCAATACAAACGGTTGTGGATTCACAAGCTGCTATCATTCGACAGCAGCAGCAGCAACAGCAAGACAAATACAATCAGATGCTAATGCATCAAAAACAACAGGCCGAACAGCTAGCGAAGGGTTCCTCAAATACACCGTACTACCAACAACAAAGCAACTTCTACCAGGATAGCAATAACGATGGGTATCAGCAGCAACCGAATGCATATGGGGCGAGTGGTAGCGGAAACAATTTCTATCATGGTTACGGTGGTCCATCAGGTTTTGGTGGACACCAACAACAGTACCAACAGCAAATGGGAAATCAGCAGGTACCACCACATAACCTAATGACCAATCAGATGGTACCCAGACAGATACAGCAACAACAGAATCAACAACAACAGCAGCAGCAAAATCGTTACAACAATCCGTATAATAATTATTACTGATCGTCAAAAATCTACATAATATTATTAATAATATTTATATATCAAAGATTTCATTGCACAGTAGATATATACTGAGCTATTCACACAAAAACATTGCATTTTATATGTATTTTAGTATAGTGCAAACAACTATCAATGAACAAAATTCAATAAAATTACATCAAAATAAATGCGTCATGCATTAGTTTAATAATAGAGCTCAAAATGTAGTTTTTGACTCCAACCGGGCCAGCCTTGTGTTGAATTTTCCTTCACTCCCTCTCTAGTCTAATTTTGTATATTTGTAAACTAGGCATCCAGATCATTGACAAACAACACTTCACGATTCTGCAAGCCAACCTGAGCAAGTGTAGTTTGTACGTCATCAGATTCCTTACAACCGAGCACTCGTTTCGGAAAATTAGTGGTTATCTCAAAGGTGTCCGGTGAGGAGGGATGGCAGAAGATATAGTTGTATACGTCCTGTACGAGTTATCGATTGTTATAATAAAAAGTGTGTGATAATAAGAATTTCTACGAACCTTTAGTAAATCGGATTTTCGGAAACGTCTTTCAATGCGTTGACCATTTGGTAGTTTGAATAACACACTAATTGTGTTGGGTAGATTTGCTTCAGGTTCGACAGGCACTTGGGAAGCGATCTCGACTTTTAATCTTGCAGTGTCCTAATACACAAAATTAACAAAATATTAAATTAAATTATAAATTATTTAACAAAGTTTTGATTTACCTCTTTTTTGGCTTGTTCTTCTTGTATAAGTGCTTCGGCGGCCTTCTGTTGTCGCAGAGCCTCTTGTCGTTCCAATTGCTTAATTCGTTCCTTCTCTTGGTCTGCTTTAAGTGATTCCTCGTATGCTAGATCCTGTTCTTGTCGTAAGGTCTGTGTCAAGCTGCGTTCCAGACGATCAGCTCTAGCCTGGTTCAACCATATATCATTATCAGAAACAACGGTCCGTAATCGTCTAAGTAGCTCATCCGCAGAGCAGTCTCCCTCCATACGACCCATTACCACCATTTTGTTTGCTCGCAGACCGACAATAACCATTATCGGATATGATCGCGCATTCATAGAGTGTGAAACCCTAAATCCTTCAGGTGAAGCGATGTCGCAGGCCCAAAAAAGCATATTTCTATTGATGTATTCAATTACATTGCTATCAGAAAGTGTGCTACGACAGAAACTGCTCACTTCACTTGTACCCTCAGAGTGCAAGTACAAAACAAGAAATTTCAATTCGCGCTTAGCGTCGTTCAGAGCCTGCGCATAGGTTCCCTGGTAAAAAATCGGGTGAACGGGATAGCGTTCATTGTACGTACGAATGAAAGCCAAAACATCTCCAAGTGGATCGGTCACAACTGTAGAATGTAGAATGTGATCCTTATTTAGCAAAATGATTCAACAAAATTGTCAATTTAATAAAACTTACTTCTTTCATTGGGTCTAAATATACTTAACAATGATGTGATAGTTGATGAGACGGTTCGGTAGCACACATTAAAGACATAGTTAAATACATAGCTTAGGACACCTATGAAACCAGCTGGAGGTCCTCCAGTACCAGGTCGACTGTCTGAGAACACTTGCTGTAAAAATCGATCGTTTACTACTTGCGGAGCCCTGCTCTCGATGGCTGATGCATACAACGATGGTCGTCCTTCACGGATGTTCAACTGTTCCTGAAATGCTACCTCCAAATCCCATTGATGTCTAATAAGAACATCTCTGCATATATTTATGTCTTCAATGCCAGTCAAATCTTGAAAATGTAGGACCTTCTCGGTCTGCTCATTTGTCATTCCGTCATTGTTCATGTTTTATCGAATTTATGGTTTATTTTTTTATAAATATTTTTTTGATAAATAAGGCTTACGACCGTGCAGAACGCAGAGGCTTTCCCGAATGATCGCGTTGAATATTTGTATATGTTTTGTGATTTGTTGTGACCGCAAATCAATATTCCAAAATGTTATAAATGATATGAGACTTTTAAATAACACATAAATGAATAATAGATTAGGTAAATTTCCAAGTATGTTTATCTTTTTAAATTTATAGAATAATATTAAAAATATTCCATATTTTACATGTATATTTTATATCAATTTAGATACACTGTTACACACACGTCAATTACTACACTTTATACTACCGATAAGACGTCAGATAAAAGTAAATTCTCATATTTCAGTACTACTACTCTGCAATCTATGACTTGTCAAATTTATATTGTAGATTTCGAGTTGTCAAAAAAAAATAGTGTTGCACGTTGCATGGATCGTTCGCACGTGTGCTGTGAAAACCGTTTTTTCTAAAACAATTCACACAGGAATAAACACCATGTGATTAACCGCACCATTATTTTGTAATGGAGCTTGGAGCATTTATATAACACTCAATTTGCGATTTCGCTGCGAAATGTGAAAACAAAAACGAGAAATAAATTGTAATAAAAACTTTAAAAAATATGTTGGCTATTTGCAATTCCATTTGAGGCACTTTTCGTGTCAAGTTTGACAGCGGCAACATAAATAACCTAACTTCGAATATGTTAAAATTTTCGAGAAAATTTTGTATGGAATCTGTTTTTTTGTTGCAAGTAAATTGAGAAATAAATAGATACAATTAATAATGATAAGTACGTATTATTTTGTTATGTTCAGAAGAAAAGATTAGTTTTCTGATTATATTGCAATAATTGCTTTACAAAAAGTTTGCATTATTAGTATTGTTTAAGATAATTGTAGTTTTGCTATATTTGCAAATTAATGTCTTCATATTAACTTTTTTACATTTTTTTGTTTAAAAATTAAATTACCGATGTCTAATTAAAAACTTAAAAAAATCTTGCAAACATGTGTTTCATAACTCGCAAAAATATTATTATATAGAAAACAGCGATATACATACTAAAGGAACCAGACAAATTTCCAACATTTTCGTTGATAGTTGCCAATAGTGTTCTGTGCCAATAGCATAATTGACCGCCTTTTTTAGTAGTGGGATTCCTAAATTAAATGAATGCTTTATGGCGGGATTATCATTATAACGACTTTTTAAATAATGGTTCGAATTCGCGCAATACTCTGAATGGCCGATCGAGTCGAATCGATTATTTTTTCTTCATATGTCCGTAAAATATTGTTCTTAGATTTATATTAAAAATATTTGGGACTCAAAACATCTTACAGACATCCACTTACAGAGATTTCAATATACTCATTTGATGAAGGTAGGTATACCGTATAGAACTATAGATTCTATTTTGCTATAAAAGGAATATACTACTCGTATATTTGTAAAAGTTAAGCAGGTGCAGCTGATGAATTGAGATGGAAAGAAAAGATAAGCTTTTTAAAGATATTACCAGGTTAAATCTCTAATTTATCAATTAAACTGATCTACCGCAAACCCACGACCATAAAACGGTGAAAATCTGTTTTTGTATTTGTGTTCATGTATACATGTTTTTTGTAATTTAAGTGTGGAAGGTTTTATGTGTATTGGAGCTAGTACACGACAAATAATATAAGCTTAGATAATATTTTTTTAAACCCGAATGAATATCTATTAAAATAATCAAAATAGTCAAAAGTTTTACTTGTTTTACCTGGCGCAACGGAAACCGTTTTATCCTCTTTGGTTTTGAATTTAAAATATGACGAGTTCATAAAACCAATAAAATTCAAATATTTGATTTAAATTAAATTGAATAAGTATATATCAAATTACATTATTAAATTTACCTATTAGAAGTTGTGGTAATTTTTCTTATCAATTAAATAATTCTTGTGTTCTAAAACAATCGACAAAAAAAATGATTACGAATATTTGTTTTGTATTATTTAAGGAAAAAAGAAGAGTTTAAAGAGTAAGCAAAGAGTAACGATTGAAACAGGAGCGTCAACAATAATTTCCTGCTGATGAGTATTGGTAATAAGTAAATATTGTTAAATATACTAATATCAACTGACGGCAGCACGGACAAAGACTGAAGAACCCCGTTAGAACTCTCTTAGAACCAAAATAATTCCACGAGTACAAAAAACACCGTAGGAACTTATACACACAAATATAGAATTACATAGGTCCCATTTAGTTTATTTTTTTATGTTAATTGGTTTATTTTAAATGCCAGTGAGTTTTGTCGTTTATTGTTTCCATTTCTGTTTGATTGCTTTAAAATAATAATAAAAAGATTTTTTGTTTAATAATATATAAAAAGGAGTGTTTTATAATCGACGAGCAGACAATATGTATAATAATGTTCGGCAACAATCATGCTGGGCAGAGAAGTACACGCAAGTTAATTGTGATACGATTTTTTAAGCTTTCAGAATAAAAAAACGCATTTGCCAAAAATATTTTGCGCACAACTGCTGCGTACAGAAAGTATGTATGTGTGTGTGTAACAATCATTTTTTTACCGCTTATAGTAATTATTATTTAATAAAAATTCATTAGATTATTTTGCGTGAAGCAAAAGTAGAACAAAAACCACCCCCTAGGCACTCGAACCACGCGCACCGGTGCTCAATGTTTTCTCTTATACATTGCTAATATGAAATCAAAAACAAAATTTAAATAAACAAATTACAACAAAACAGCCATGTCATATGTGCGTGTCCTCCTGAAATGTTGTGTCGTGGGGTCTGATGATGAACTTGACGCTTTCCGAAGACACGACGAATCGACGATCTTCCAACGTGCAACGGATTTAATCGTTGATGTATTGATTGATGACTGTGCAGGATTTCCGCATGTTATATGTTGTGTATGTGTGTGAGTGTGGTGTTTATGTGTGTGTAATCACTTATGTTTGTTTTTCTTTTTACGACGAGGGTAATATAATGTTTATATTGTTGTGTGGTTTTTTGGCAGAAAAAAGTTAAATTTTGTTTTATATCATTATTATTTTAATATAATAATAAACATAAGCAACGGACGAGGTTTGATGTGCGGCGTTTTATTTGTCAAGAGCTGTGTTTGTCTTAATGGCAATTACGCATTCTTCTCCGCAAGACTTGAGCACGGTGCACTGAAAACAAAAAAGAAAAACATGTTAAAAAACTACATACAGATAAAGGTATTATTAAATCAAAATAAATAAATAATAATTATCTTCTATAATTATTGTTTTTGAATTTGAAAATAGAATTGATTTGTACATGGAAAATTTTCTTTGTCACATTCGAGGAAATCAAATGGTACATACACACATCCAAATGTTAGTGTTCCCACTGCTAGCACACTGCGAAGACATTGAAAAGTTAACGCAGCCGGCTTAATAAAGGTGGGGTGAATTTGTCAGTGTTTATTCCACAATAAATAACACAATTTACAATTATTGTAACTAAAATTGATTGTTTCTGGAAAAAAATCTTTGTCACATTCGTTTAATCTCGAATAGTACATACACACATCCAGAAGATAGTGTTCCCACTGCTAGCACACTGCAAAGACATTGAAAAATCAAGGCAGCCGGCTTAATAAAGGTGGGGTAGGTAGCTTGCATTGATTTTAAACTTTAATGCTGAATTAATTTTAGAATGTCCATGGAAAATTTTCTTTGTCACATTTGCAGAAGTTCAAATGGTACATACACACATCCAAATGTTAGTGTTCCCACTACTAGCACACTGCGAAGACATTGAAAAGTCAATGCAGCCGGCTTAATAAAGGTGGGGTGAATTTGTCAGTGTTGATTCCACAATTTACAATTATTGTAACTAAAATTGATTGTTTCTGGAAAAAATCTTTGTCTCATTCGTTTAATCTCGAATAGTACATACACACATCCAGAAGATAGTGTTCCCACTGCTAGCACACTGCGAAGACATTGAAAAGTCAATGCAGCCGGCTTAATAAAGGTGGGGTAAATAATTTCTTTCATAACTTCGGTGCCATGACCGCGCTTTACTCACCAAAAGTTCCTTGCCAAGGTCAAATTCAGACCTAAGCTGACCACCCAACTCGCCGTCGGGAAGCTTGAGGTCCTCACGCAAATCACCGCCGTCATTCATCAAAGTCAAATAACCATCATCGCTAATGTCAGTCAATTGGTAGTCTTCACGCTTAACATGTGGCACGTCCATGTTGTGGGTGGATGGGCAAATATCTTCGTATCTATAAATTACAATCAATTTAGAATTTTACAATTTAAAATAATTATTTAGGAAGAACATACTTCTTGCCGCTGAAAATATCAATTCCGACCATGTGAACCTTAGCGTGACCGTGCTTACCGGTCTTGGAGGTTGACATCTCAACGATCTTGCAGGGACGCTGCTTGATCATGACGAATCCGTTCTTGCGCAAAGCAGAGCATTGCATGGGGAACGACGAGGATGCACCGGAGTCACCAGTGTTGAAATGTTCATCTTCCAAATCTGCCATTTTTTGTGTTGTTCTGTTTTTTAATATATAAAAAAAATAAGGGGATGGTTTTTTCTATCTGCAAATAAAAAAGAAAAAAAATATTAGTAAAAATAAAAAAATACAAATTATTCAGATCTTTAAATTCTAAAAGAATGCCGAATGAAAATATTCAAATTAATGACCATAATGTATTCTATTCGCACACAGAATACAGAGTACAAATTAAAAATGGCTGTGGAGTTTGCAGACTTAATATCACAACAGAAAAACACAGGTGAACAGTGCAAATAACGTGAAGGAATAAGAAAACAGCCGGAAAATAATGTAAAATTTTCAAGAAAAACATTTATACCACAGCCTCTTTTATTTGCGGAACTAAAGAAAAAACCTGCGCACTAAGAAATCCTTTGTGGTTTGTTCATGAATATATATTTTGGTTATGTGAAAAAATGACAAACGTACGATTACTCACACACACACACCTAGATCCGAGACGGAAACAACAACAACAATATGTGTGGAGAAAATCTCTATCAAGGTTATTTTTTTGGTTTATGTGGCAAAAGAACGAGATTATTTTTATATCAGCTTCGGTGCGCTTGAAACACCAAAAATAAATGCTAGCACACAGAAACAGCAAATTGACTAATGCGCCTAAGGTTAGGGGTCAGTTGTTCCGCAAATCGCTGGCGATAAATAATTATCAGTACTCGCTGGGTTATCAGCAAACTAACGGACTGTGGTATATGGTGATATGGTCAGGTGTAACAAATCAGATAAGAAAAACCGACAAAACGATGTTTAAATCCCTGTGATTTACAGTAATTTATCAAATATAACGAAACTACTTATATATCATATCTTAAAAGGACATCAAGGGTTGCAGAACAAGGTATCCGCAGGTCGCAGACATTCATATCTCAATACGTAGGCACTTTCTTTGTATGCGTATGCGTGTGTACAGCCGCGAAGTGCACAAAGAGGTGTTGGTGTATTTTTCGCGCATCGAAAAAATGTGCAAGTCCAAAGACACGCGGCGGTGGCGTTTTCAACCAACAAGAAACGTGTTTCACACACACAATATGCCGGAAAATAGTTTGCATTCGATTTGCACGGACGCAAACTGGTTAACGAAATAGGTGTAATTGATTTAAATAGTACACCCGTTAACGGGCGCCGAACCGTGAAATATTACGGCCAAGATGATTGCAAGCAGATCCAAGAAATAAGGAGTTTCTATGGTTCGAGCGAGCGAGCGCACAGCATAGAGTTGCGAACACCGCTCGTCAATTTCACTTTAGCGAACACTACTTTTACCGGACTTCCTTGAAACGATACACACATAAAACTGTACACTACCACTAAACAACTAGCCGGACAATCACTCGCGTCTATTTCCACCTGTATTTTCTGAGATTTTCTATAAAAATTGAGGAAAATAAGCTACTCACATGTGATAGAAATGGTTGTCGTAACCAGAAAGATCGCAATGGCGCTTGTGTACAAAAATTTGGGCAGCGCCACCACTTCCGTCAGTGTCAATTACACGCGGCCAGGAGATTGTGTTCTCCGAATTATGTGTACTAAAAATAAAAATGGCACCGACTTGTCCGAATGAAAAATGGGTGTTTCAAAAATAAATTCGTGTGGTATAGTATATTTATTTTGTATATTATTTTTTATTAATTATTAATTTAAAAAAATCTCAGAAGTATATTATATACGATTTTTGCAAGTTTGTTATATTGCCAAAATACACACCACTTCATTTCATTAATAAATATGTAGCATGGGACAGCAAACAAAGTTTTTATGCAGTATATTATAATTAATTTCAGGATTAAATTAAATAAAATTAAATTTGATTTTTCTACCTTATTTTATGTATCGCAAAATTTATTAGAACCCTTTTTAAATGAAAATATATAAGCTGAACATATGTTTGTAAATAGAAACAATAACTCACGTTTTAACTAACAAAATGATGTTAATTTATATATTATAACCCTAAAGCCAAATCAGAAAATTTTCAATAAAAACACTCAATATCAAATGAATTTATAAATAGCTAAAATAATCAATCATACCAAAAAACATTTTAAATATTTAATCCATATAAAACGACATATTTTCGCTAAAACTAGATGTTATGAGTTGATATGATGGCACAGGGGAATTGTATAAAAGTGGAACGTTTTATTTTACATCTACATATATGTGTAACTAAAGGTCTTTTGTTTATATATTTTGATGATATGAAATAACAATAAATAAAACAATGAAACAAAATAGAGAATGGATTTTACAGTATATTTATTGTTTTTGTTGTATTGAGGCGATATGTAACCTAAACGGTAATTCCATGTTTCTGTATTTTTTTTGTCAGCACCCTATATATAAATAAATTGTTTTCTTTAGGTCTTCTTAGTTCTAAATTCTAAAATAATGCATCTTCTATAAAACTGTTCTAAAACAATGATTTTCTGCCGGACTGTACGACAAAGCGACATCTATTTTTTCATTTCTAATCATAAAATATTGACAGTTTTACGGTCCGCTGTCATAATGTTTGTTTTAGTATTGATATTCTAGCAGTTTATTCATTATTTATTTGTATTTATAGTATTAGTATTTCACACTGTTGGTTGAGTGTTTTCGGTCTGGACTACTTTATTGTTGTTTGAAATTTGTTTTAATATCGTGAAAATGTTTTTAAAGTAAACATCGTATTTTTGTTGTTCGTTGTTATTGTGTTCAGTGTCCACCCAACTGAATTGAAGTATCAAAAGAGATGGACATCAGACTTTTGTGTCGGGTGTGCAGCGGCACTGGTGAATTTGACATTCACAATCGTATGCCAATCTACGTACATCCCAGCGCCGAAGACTGGCACTATTGGAATCAACCGATAGCAGAGCTGATCTCCGAGATAACCGATGGCGAGCCTGTACGTAAAAATAGTAAATTATTGTAGTTCGAAATTGTTACTACTTATTATAGATTATTTGCAGATTTCCAAAAACGATAATTTACCCCAGAGAATTTGCACAGTGTGCGTATCGTACCTGAAGCATGCTTCGATATTTCGTAAACGTGTAATGGATAATGTAGTCAATTGGAAAAGCGGCAAGGGAAATACTAGCTCAATAGACAGCGTGACCATGTGGAATAATCCACCAAAAAAGACAATTAGCGAACCAATGGATGAGGCGAACGGCATTAACTATGACTCATTAAAACAGCTGGAACTGTTTTTAGAGGACGCGAACAGTGGCAGTGATGGTAGAGATGAAATTGAAGATGACGACGTACCGCCTGCGACTGTTAAGACAGCCATTCAAAATTTCTTTAATTACACAGAGAAACACTTTGAGGAAGACGATCTTTCGTCGCTAAACGGTGTTTGTGTAAACATTCCAGAAGATTTTAAGGAACGCAAGTGCTATGCTTGCAATCGTGGTTTTATGTTACTCGACTCATTCGAAAACCACATGAAAGACTGTATTGAGGTCAAGTTGATTGGATTTGTCAACGATTGTACTCAACTACTTACGATTAAACAACACGGAGCCGTTTCTTCGCAAGAATTCGTACGACGGATGATTTTTTCATTGAAGAACGTCGTTAAATCGTTGGCTCTATGCTATAAAGTAATGGACATAACGGAGGCAAGGGCTAAAAATGAAAAAAATACTAGTCAGAAAGTAAAAGATGAAGAAATTATTGAAAAACTATCCACAGACTCAGATAAGCTTGTGTCGAAAATCAATGAAGTAGCCAAAAGTTCTGTATTACAAAACAAGACACATACAAATGATTTAATAAATAGTTTGTTTATGCAAACAAATCATATCCCTTCTCGCACAGATTATCGAACTCCCGAAAAGGTAACTGTGCCTTTAGATAAACAACCATTTTGTTCGCCACTGCATAAAAAATTGTTGGCTTCATCCAGTGGATCTGCGTTTGAGACACGTGCATCACCGAACAACAAGTGTCCATGGTGTAAATACTGCCATCAATACATTGACTCAAAACAGAATTTAGAAAAACATTATGAAAAATGCATACAAATTAGTTCAAACTTAAACAATCTTGAATCTAATTTGTCTGACTACGAAGAGCGAAAAAAACTACTTGACCTATTGGAGTCCGAAGACTACGACCGACAGGGAATTGTAAATGTTGTTGCGTTATCATCGAAACAGGCACCCGTTATGTTTTCCGATCTGGGTGCATCGGACTAGGAACAATTTGACTTAGTTTTTAGTTTTAAGTGTAGATGAGCGCCAACAAAATCTTGTCATTTGATATATCGTGGAACATTTGTATTGTCCTTATAGTCTAGAATGACTAGCTCGATATATTTTTATTTTAAATTAAATAATAATTATTTTTTGCTGTGAATTTAAGTTTATTTTAAATTAAATTACATTTTTCTTCGTATACAAAACTATAATAACGTTAACGTCACACTTATTATGTTATACCATGCATGACTCGTCTAGAACGTAATAAATAATAATGAAATATCTTATAATAAATAAAAATATATTCTCTAATTTACTAATTTAAATTTAAATATATTTTATACTTTATAGTATAACATCAAAGTAAAACATTGTAGTTTATTTATTAATGTTTTTTGTTTCATTAAAATTGTTTTTAAATTAAAAATGTTGAAATATTTGAATAAAAACAATTTGACTCAATTATAGCTATTTTCCTTTAAACAGAATTTGTGTGTGCGTTTAATTTTTGTAGTGAATTTCTCTTAATTAATCTTCATAATCATGGATTTGTGTCATGACATTCCTAGATAGCGTCAAGTGAATTGGGTCTGGAATTGCTCTTTTTTGTTGTTGGAAGGGAAATTGGTCAATTGGTCCGTTAGTAATGAATAAAAATCTGCGGATGTTGGTAGCTGCAAGCACTGTTGAGTACGCACCTCGATTTTTCTTCTTTTGAACCACACACCACATCTTGCACAAACAGTCCTTGCTCCGAAAAACTTGTTGGTGTGGTTAAACTTCTGGCAGTTAACGCAGAATATGTTTGGCTTGTCCGAAAATGATTTTTTTCGGAGTTTTAAATACATTATCTTCTTCTGCAGGTATAAATTCAGTTATCAGTTTAGTAAAAATAAATCTCCGAATAAATAGTAAATATTTTTTACCAGCTCCGCACTGTTTAATTATTTTATGGCGTTCTTGTCTGTCCTGTTCCTGTGCCCGCACAAACGAGAAGCAGGTCGTATGCTGGAAAAAATGGCACCCACTCTTCGGCGCGTATCATTTCGGCGCTCACTCTTCGGCACCCACACTTAAAAAAAAAACTAAAAAAAAAACAAAACAACAAAAAACACAATCAATAAACGCAAAATAAGACACAAAACAAATGCAAACAAAAAACTCTAAACATCTATTGTGAAAGGGCGCCTAAATGTGCGCTCCGAAATGTGCGCGCCGAACTGTGGACGCCGGATACCATATTAAAGCACTATAGTGCGACATCGATTGTATAGAGTTTTGAGTAAGGATAGGAAATGATATTTGTCGTTTAATGTGAGAGTAGGTTATAATTTGATTTTCGAAGAGATGAGGAATTTGTATGCGTATGTTAAATGGTTTGGATAGTATTATGACGTATATATCAATATGGTTTAAGAGTACCGAACCATGTTACCTTTGATATCGATGGCCTAATTATATATTATAGGCGTCTTTCATTTTGTGATTGGTTCCAAGCTGTTTGCCATTGCATAGTTGCACTTGTTTTGTTTTGTATGGCTACATCTCTTATAGGGACTTCGAAGTCCAATGTTGGTCAAATTCTCTCGTTCTTTTGAGTGTATTGACATATTCATTACCATCTATACCCTTGTGGCTAGGGACACATAATAAAGATATGTAGATTCCCTTTGTTTTAAATTCGTATATTAGGGATTTGGTTTCCAGGATCACTTTCCGAGACCTAGTTTTAGGGAAATTCACTAGATATTTTAGGCAGCTTAAACTATCTGATATTATGATGAATTTATCGTTTGCGAGAGTGTCGATACGTAGTTGGGAGTTTAGTTGGAATACTGCTTCTATGTTGTATTTTGGTATTCAGATGGCTGATGCTACATTGGTATTCGTTTTGCTACCGGCGGTGAATATTTTTGTGTGGTTTTTCCATTCGGATGCCATTGTATTATTCAAAAAATCAGAGGGATACGATTTTTCGATTTGAAGGTAATATGTTACTGGGGTGTTTATTAGAGAGTCAATATTATGGTTGTATAGTGGAGATTGCTATACCTTTGAGCGCGATGTAAATTCAAGAATAACTGGAATTTTTTGAGTGCCTCTGTTCTGGACTGATTGTTAATACTCTTCTAATGCATTGATTGTCGGATGATCAGTGATAGTTAGGGCTCTTAGAAGGAAGTTTTTGGCTATCAATTTACGACGAATGGATAGTGGCATAATGTTTGCTACGCATTCCAATGACATTGTGTGTGTGGATATGAAGGCTCCTGTTGCTATTCTGATGGCTTTCCATTGAATACGATCAACTTTAGGAGGTCATTTTTGCATGCGTGTCTGCATAAAGTGGGCTCATGTAGTCTATTATTGATCTTAATCCACCTTTATATATTGTTAGCAGTGCGCTGGGTTCTGCCCCCACCAGACTCCTGCTACTGATTTCATAAAGCTTGTGACTTGTGACGTCTAATAGTATGGAAGCCAGAATACTAACATTTACATTGTCAAAGGCGCCTTTAATATCCAAAGAGATACAGATCATGGTTTTTTGTTGATTATGGCATTTTTGGCTGTGGCGATTTGGCGATATACACTTTCCATGGGGTTTTTTCCTCTTCGAAATCCAAATTTCGAAGCAGGGATTATGTTTTTATTTTCAATAAACCATTCTAGGCGTTGTTTTATGTATGTTCAAAGAGTTTGCGAATACAAGAATCTAACGCAGGATTAAAAAGTCGGGCCTTTGCCAGGTTTAATGATAAATGATTCTAAGGTTTCAAGAGGGCATGATTTCTGTTCGTATTCGAGTGTCTGCAAATTTTATCGTGAGTGCAATAGGTTCCGCTGATGCGAGAAATAAAACTTGGAAGCCATATAGCAGATGGAAGAATGGGGTTGCATTTGGGCATGTTGTTATTACATTTTTTGGCTGTACCTTTTTTCTTTTCAGATTTGGTATTTTTTTTAGATAATGCTTCAGATCTTTTGAGTTGTATTAGGTTGCTGTAGCTACAGGCATTGTTCTTGTATTTCCTAAACAATAGTCTTCGTTCGGCTATTGCTTTGGAACAATTGGCATTCCACCATGGAAGTGGGTGCTTTGAAGGAGGAGAGCATATGGTAAGATCTATGCAAAATATTTTGGGGATCCGTTGTTAAGGTTTACCAAATTACTGTTATCTACGAATTCGTGTAATGTTTCTCCCATTTTATCTGTATAAGTGTCAACCCACCGCTCATTGTGACAATTGAAGTCTCCACTGATGATGATGCTCGTGCGTTTTTATATTAAAGGAATCAAGTAAGTATTTTTTATACTCTATTTCATTTATATTAGTTTTAGGAGGTATGTATGTAGATATAATTATGTATCGTTTTGTCTGAAACGAGATTTCACAGGCGACCACTTCTGTGTCGTCAGAGGGATTTATTGGGTAAATTTCTTTATATTCTATTCCTATTTACATGTTTTAAAACCTATAATTTTTAAGTAAGTCAGTATAAGTATTTATTCAAGCATGTCTCCGATCGCCGGTTCGTTACGACGTTTACACTTTTACAGATAGCTTTTTTGATCATTTTCTTTTAGGAAGTCATTTATTTCTTCGCAGAAGGATTTCTTTTCATTTTTTTTATGTACTGACTTTCTTTTAGAAGGTGGTTTGTCTGATTCTTTAGACTCGAGTACTGGGAAATGAGAGAAGTCTTAGGAAATTTGCGTGTAATCAATTTGCATTTTTCTAGGATTACCTAGTTCTGAAAGTCGAAAAAGCTTTTTAAATTAGGGATGAAACCTTTACCGCGCGCAATATTTAGATTTGTTTCTTCATACATTTTTGCCTTTTGGTCTCTTTCGTTTTTGATATTCAGGGCATGCTCTTGAATTTGCCAGGTGGTTACCGTGGCAATTTCGGCATTTTGTGGTGTTCATTAAATTCGTGGTATTGACTACCACATTTAGTTTAGCTGTGCTTCCACAAGCGTTTTTCGAATATCGGTAGCAACTTTTTACATTGAAATACTGGCTCATTAAATGTGTATACAGGAATAATAACTGAGTGGAATTTTACATGTGAGGGTAAAAACCTCCCCGAGACTATTACTGATACTGAGTCAGAGGAAATTCTGGGTCTGTTATCATCTTTATCTTTGGTCATACGAGTGAGATGGCGTATTTCCAATTCTTGAAGGGAATGAAAACCAAATGCTAGTTAGAGTAGGATCACAGCAATGAGGTTAGGTGTTGTAATCTTTGCAATTAATCTTTAGTTTGCGACGATTAATAAATTCACAATCTATTATATTAACCGGGTGCATTTCTAATAAAAGTTTAGAGATTGCAAATTGAAATTTTCATCTTTTTTACCGTTTATATAAATAGGCTGAAGTCCTTGAGTGCCAGCGTCATACAGTCGGACACGTTGTAATTTTCTAATTTACGGTTTCGTTTCCGACGATTGTCTCCACAGATAGCAGTGTAGGGATGATGTTAAATTGTTAACTTTATTTGTTAAAGGAAAACGGAAAAAAGTATTATTTATTTTTTAGTCTATGCAATTCTACGCAATAGCAGCGTATCAACCTTTTTTTTATTATTTATTATTTAGAAATTAACAAACCCAGCTTTTCGCCGGGTTTCAACAAAAATTATATATATTTAAAATATTATGTATATTTGTACGGGCCCGGCGTAAAATGTGATTTTAATTTTGCACATGTAATTTATACGCCATTCTTAATTTGCGATGTTTGTGCATCTGCACGTTCGAGCATCTGAGCCGGACCCAAATGTAAATGTACAATACAATTATAATACCGTATGGAGCACGATTGCTGTATATTTTGGACTGTCGTTGTTTTCATTTTTCGAACATTTTATTGTACGCCGTTTTTGTGTATTTTTTCGAAATATTTTAAATAGTTCGGCTCAGATTCGCGAACAAATTAAATCTTGCGTAATACAGTATATGTAAAAAAATATTTCAGGCTGTATTGGAATTCTGATATGGCGACTCGACATTTCTTATAGATTTCCACTACTGGCTTTATTAAATGTATAAATTATTATGCGCCTGGCCCGTAAGAAATGTTCAAGCAAATGAACGTGCTTCTATTTTAAAGCAAATGAAATGTAAAGAAGGAGCATATCCGGCTCAGATTCTTGAACATCACAAAAGCAAATGTTTTAGCAAATTAAAATTGGAGCAACTGAATAACACCGAAAAAACAGAATTAATATATTGACATAAAAATAAATAAATGGTTACAAAGAGGTTACAAATATAGAGTTTTATTTCTATATTTTGACGTATTTTGACAACCCATAATTCGACCAAGACAATATGCTGACCGCCCTGATATAATTCGTTTTAGGAAGGAAATAGCTTGTGTCAAAACAACCCTTTATATAACATTGGACTTAACACTGATCCGAGAACAATAACCTTATTCTAAATGAAATATAATATAGATCCTGATCCTTTAGGTACTATGGCAGGAATTGAGTGAGAGTCTGGAAAATAAACAAACTTGACTATCCATATATTGTTAAGTTTTCTTAAATTTTAATGTTGAGATTGTAATGTGATTTCGAATAGTGGAGATTACGGTTTTGTGTGTCAGATAATATGAGACGGGCGAGGTAAGAGTCCGCAAATCATACTTTAAGTGGCGTTTGTATTTTGGTCATTAAATCGATACATTTTTTGCTTAAATGCTTAATAAACTTAAAATCTGAAATTCAATTTTCAATTTCAATTTATTTCGAAAAAAACATTTCGTGTTAGAAATGATTGTAATTTACACTCAAACGACGCTGCAAAACACTTATCACACAGTGACATATTAAACGACGTCGCTTAGCGTTTTTCTTATATCTATAAATTTGTATCTCTCGTTGGACGATATTTAAAATTACCTTATAAATAACTGTGTATTGCTCACCGGTATAAAATGTCTTATATGTTACTTACATTATTTTATATAAAGTACAAAATGTTATAAAAAATACTATATTATAATGTTCCGTTACTACATAATCGTGGAGTCCTCAAGGTCCAAGCTTTTCTGTGTAACCATTATCTCTGTGGCCGTTCTAAGAAATATTCTATAAGAAAATATAATTAATAGTATTTTTTAAATTGATCAATTGTCATAAATTATCACTTACTGATGATTCATTTCTGAGTCAACGCCGCAGCTATTTGTGTCATCACCACCGGACATCTCACTCCAGTCATTTGTGGTCGATGCAATCGAGGTACGGGCCATCGACGAGCTCAACAGTGAACTACTGTCCTCCACGAATAGGCAGGCTTTTCGTGTACACATTAATAGATGTTAAGCAGAATAAATTTACAGCACAATTTCATTATCAACACACGCACACAAACACAAAACATGCATAAAAACTCAAATTGTTGAAAAAATTCATAAATTAATATATATTATATTTTCAAATTTGTGTATAATTGTATTAATAGTAGCGAGTAATTCGTAGGATTAGGTATAAAAAATAATATAATTGAATACTACTAAGGAAATACAATATTATTTCTATATTTAATTAGCTTAGAGCAGGGATGTGTAGCAGTGAGTAATTTTAGAGGTGAACTCAATAGTAAATTCGTTGTTTTCGAGAGTATGATGTGCTGGGAGTTTCTTCCATTTATTTCATATGTCCGTAAACAATAATATCGAAATGCAAGCTATACACCTAATATAC
>JANSTU010019308.1:0-13750 GCA_027564075.1 Bolitophila hybrida
ATATATATATATATATATATATATATATAGTGCATAATGTATTGTTTTTGCAGTCGTTTAACAGACTGTTATTATTTGCGTGCGCATTGCGCAAACTCAGCGAACGCATTTGATGTTTAAGTCGCTTAAATTGTATACAGTCTCTTAAATGTATATATCGGTACATCGTAACGTATTTTCTATAAAGAATGTTTTAATGGAAAATACCGATTCGTGGAATTAGGCATATGGCAATTTATAATATACATGATTAAAATGTATATTGAATGTGCGGTTAGTTTGCAAATTAGCACTTGTATTTTGGAACATACTCTTTATTGTCGTTTCAGGATCTATAGTAATTTAACTCTTTCTCTTATAAATATTGAATTTTTTTCAAGTGGAAATTTTATTTATAAACATACGAATATTTATTCGAGATTAAAAATGTAATAAACTCAATTTTAAATGATCAATCTCTTATAAAACAGAGTAGTCAGAATTCATGTTCAGTTATTTTAACAGGATTAACTTTTATTTTAAACATCATAAAAAATATATTCAAGTTTTTTTTAAATATTTCGTCTCAGTATCCTTTAATACTTTGTGAAACTTGCCTACGAAATTCACTCACCAATACGGGTACACACGACTGGTCAGATAATGCTAATGTGTTGTTTATGCTGTGCTACACCAGGAGCTACTATGCTCTAACATTCACAACTCATTCCTGATGGTTTGTAGTTTTAATTTACTCTGTTGTGACTCTAACGATATAATGCTCGGCTGGCGAGTCGCAAAAAAACATTGAATATCCACCTTGATTTGTTTTTGCCGTGTTAAATATTGCGTATTATAATTCCATCTTTAAGAATCGCGATCAACCCTTCAACAAAGGGCATGAGATATTTTGCAACTTTATTTGGATTTCCTTTACCGTAAAACAACATGGGTCAAACTGTGGCCTGGCAGCTTTATTAAACAATATTGGCCAAAATGTATCCGGGCCGTAGTTGAATACTGGCAATACATCAATATTGATATTGATAGAAATCTCAATGGGTCGATCCCCGATATATTTCTAAACGAATTTATGGTTTGGTGTTTACATCACCGTCATGGCGTCGACAAGCACTTGGTTCTGACTTGACATATTTTTTGATTGTTTGATGTTATATTCCTCCTGAAAGTAATTCTCCCAATTCCAGTCGACATCCAGAATGTCATCAACGTTGATAACTTCAAATGCATTCAGCTCCTGTTTCTCAACTTCATGCAGATCCAATTCGACTGTAACCATCGTCACATTTTTCAAATTCTGTATCTGATTTTCTTTCATTGAATGTAACGCTGTCAACATCAATTGTAATTTCCATTTCAGCATTTTAAAAGTTTATTTTGTTTCGGCTAATTTACTACCACTTGAAGAGCCCGTACTTGCAATGGAACAGAACGAGACTGGAATTACAGATGCAAGTGAAAACCAAGACATATTTCATTTAACCCAACCAACTTTTAGCATTTAAAAAATGTTAACATTTCTGATAGCAAATAAGTTTTATTTCGTTAAGAATTATTGGCCAATTTGTTATTAGCTTTAATTCGGTTGTAATTTAGATAATTTTAAAACTGTATTTTCATTAAACGACAATTTTTAAAGCATATTGTGGAATATATGAATAAAATCTTATTTGAAGACAACCAAAAAGGAATTTTCACAATTGTTTTTTTTATTATTTTTGCGCGCAAATGACAATAATGAATAATTTATTATAATGCAATTATTTGTCCGCCACTGTAAGTATATTTTTTTCGCTACAGTTTGATGTTTTCATCAACGTTCTCGGGTCTTTTGGAATATTTAAATTACAAAATTTGTGTATGAAATATGTTGTTCTAGTGCCCACGATCGTAGAAAATTTGCATATTTTGTGTTGATATCATCATTTTGTGTGTTATAATTTTCATCGTCTACATCGTATTGCTCATCCCCACTTTCTTCCTCACTTTCAGGTATCTCTTCATATGGACTGTTATAGTTCAAATCCCCATCATTTGAATTATCATCAGTAGATACAGTTTCTGATTTGACCGTGGAACGGGTTGTAGATCCGTCCGACACGGAAGTTTAGAATAGAAACAAATGAAAGAATTTAGATATTATTCGTACAACTGTGTGTATGTCCAGTTTAGTTTATGTATGTTTGTGTGTGTATTACAATTAAATTATGTAAGTAAATATTAAAGCGAAAACAAAATTGTCGTTTAATAATAATTAACTTTTAAAATTATCTACATTACAACCGAATTAAAACTAATAACTAATTTTCATTTAATTAGTATCGTAATAAAACTTATTTGCTGACAAAAAGCCGAATAAAACTAAATTTTGTCAAATGTCTGGTATGGTGGTATATCAATATATATTATTTCCGATAATATATTAAAGATGTTTGAAATTTTATTAAATATCTTTAATCTCATTTAAAGGGATTTAAAACTTCGTTAAGCATACTCTAAATTATTATTATAATCCCAATAATAATTAAAATTATTATAACCTCAACAAAATACAATATTTTTCGAAGGTCTTTTTTATTTTACAGTGAAGATAATCTATAAAATCAAATCCTCATAAAATATAAGATTTTGAAACTATTTATTTTGTAGTTCCGATTATTAATTCGTGATGAAGATAATATATAAAGTTAAATTATTAAAATTATTTTATTAAATTGAACATTTCCTCGTTAATTGTATACATAAACTGTGCGCAATGTAAAATAATGAATGTATAAAATATGAGTAATGAAAATGAACTGATATAAAAATTGTATAATTCCATTTTATTAAAAATGTATTGAGTTTCGAATCATTCCATGATTTTTTTTAAAATAATACAGCTGAACACTATTTTATAATAATCATATACATATGTCTATGGTCTATGGAAGATAAATAAATAAATAAGCTATGGAAGAGCTCTTATGTGCGTATATCATCTTTTTATGCCATTCGTATCGCATGACACCATAGCTCATACGGTCTTGTCGAACAAGACAGTCTCCGGTTCAATTCGAGCTGTTCGCAAGTAAACTTTGAAAGTAAAAAATCATTTGAATTATAGAAACATAATATTCACAGGTTGCTGAATAAATTTAAATATATATAAAAAAATAGGACAAAATAGAAAAATAAAAGATACAATATAAGTTGAACCGCTTTTAAAGAATTCAAATGTATTTTCAAAGATATATATAAATATTTTTTTTAATATCTTTTAATAATTTCTAATAAACCAAACGTCACAAGATAATTACACCCAAATAAATAAAAAAAAATATATCTCTAAAAATATAGAGCAAACAAATAAGTTACAAGATAATTGCAAGCAATTAATTATGTTTTAAATATATTTTTATAAATTTTCTAATAAGCATAAATTACAAGATAATTGTAAGCAATAAATTATGTTTGAAATATATTTGAAAATGTGTAATATCTAACAAACATAAGTTACAAGGTTATTTATAACCAATAAATTGTGTTTTAAATATATTTGTATATACCTTTAGCAATATTTTACAAACTTAATTTAGAAGCTAATTGTAAGTAGCCTAAATAGCTTTATTTTATCAATTATATCAATTATATCAATGAATAAGCTTGTTATAAACTAAAGTAAAAGCAAAATGTTTCTTGGGTTGCTATTTAATCAATCACATATTTCAGAAGCGAGCGTATCAAAATACCGATTTACAAAATCGCGCATTACATAATCCGGAATTTCAAAATGTAGTACAATCTAGAAATCTAAATCTGTATGTTCCTCTTGCTTGTAATTGTATATTTCTGAAATGGTTTGGGTACAAAATCCCGGGTATTTTGAAGTACCCAACCCATTTCAGAAATATGCAATTACAAGCAAGAGGAACATACATATTTAGATTTTGCTACATTCTAAAGTCAATTCAGTCTGCCGGCTTTTATTATAAATCATATAATATATATAACCCTAAAATGAAAAGTTACATTGATGTTTTTATTATAAAATTATATAAATGGTTTTTATATACTCGTATAATAATTTTTTATATAAAAAATCAAAAGTAATATATCCGTGTTTAATTTCATCTCTACTTTACTTTACTTTAATAATCCTTAAAGACTTTGAATACACTTTATTGGAAAGGATTTTTTCCCAGATGTACATTATTTAAACTATGAACAGATTTGGCGTAAAATCGTCGCCTGGCGTTCAAAGCTATATTGTCGATTCAGGAAAATATGAGATTATTGATTTTAGCGTTCATTTTTGTATAAAAACCATTAAAAACTAAAAGAAAAACGTTGTTATTTAAATTGTTAATTTACTCCAAAAGAGCTTTATTTACAAAAAGTTTCACAATATTATATTGAAAAAAATGATAAAAATGAGTTTATGGTTACAACCCTTAAACTTAACAACAATATTCGCAGTGGAAGCGTCCAGACGAGCCACGGCCGAAAATAGCACGTCAAAGGCAGAGGCAGACGATCAATAAAGAACATTACGTTGAAGTTATGAAAAGATTGGGTGATGCCATGATAAGCATAAGCGTTTCTGGTCAAGGGTTTACTGGCTTCTTCACCACGATAACGCGCCAGCGAATTCATCAAACCTTTTAGCGAAACACACGATTGTACAGGTTCGCCAGGCTGCGGACAGTCCCAAATTATTCCCTGAGTCTTTTGGATGATCCCAAAATTGGGACCGTGTGGTATAATAAAATTTCAAAGGATGCCACGACCCGAATGACGAAAAATAGCACTAACGGGGATATATACTTCCACACCTCGTGTTACTAAGTCCAAGCTCTATTGAGCTACTCAAGGCAATCGATTTGCTCAGTGCTGGGTATTAAAGTTTTTCTATCATTAAAATAAATACAATTATATAGATTTGTATAAGGTTTATTTTTTTTATATAATATATACATTCAATATATATTTAAATAAATATTTTGGCTGAATCACATTATTTAGTAGTGGTAGTTGTGGGCTGGTGCTGCGCTGTAGTGAGCCACTGGTGCGGAGTGCTGGTAGTGGGCAACGGGAGCAGCGTGCTGGTAGTGTGCAACTGGAACGGCATGGTGGGCATGGGCAAGAGGTTCACGACGAACGACAGCGTTGAATCCAGAGTGATCATCAGCGGTGTAGTCAACGGTACGCTTGAAACCATCAGCATCGATCAGGCTGTAGGATCCATGGACGGCGTCTCCCTTGCGAGATTCTTGCTGGCTCTTAATGTCACCGGTGTGCTCATCATGGACAGCGTACGAGAAATCGTACTCTGCTGGTGCCTCGTGCTCAACGTGGTGGTAGGCTGGGGCAGCGGCATGGTACACAGGTGCGCTGTGGTAAGCCTGTACTCCATGCTGGTATGTTGGGTACTCCAGAGGACCGGCGCAAGCAGCAGCGACGAAAGCGAGGACAGCAACAAACTGTGCAAAAATAATAAATAAATATAATTAAAATTTAATTTTTTAATATCAAGATCCTCAAGATCCTTACTCGGAATGCCATTTTATATTGTTTTGATTGTATTGTACGTTGTTAAACGATTGACGATGCAATGTAAACTACGTCTTGAACTAAATTCGCTCAAGTTTATATAGTCGCAGCCAAAAAACTGCGTACAATTGTTGCGTATTTTTTACGGTTTCAGTTTACGCATGCGTGCATATAATATAATTTCCGAGTGGTCGTGGCCCCCCCTGAAGTTGGAATTTATGTAGTATGTGGTATATAGATTGAAATTGGACTATTTTATTTAAAAATGTACATTTACTTTTCATCTCGTGGTACACGGACCGTCGCGACGCTGCGTATTCGTTGTTCAATGTTCATATATTATTGTGCACAAGACGATCTTGAGTGTATTTGTGAGTGTTTGAGTGTGTGAGAAAGTACGCGAGCAGGTTCAATGTTAAAAGTTATGCTACCTGCAGTACGATTCGATACACATATTATCTAACCTCTAAGCGGATTAACACGTAATCGAAAGCAGTACTTTATAAATGGGTATGAATGTGTTTTTCTTTGAGCTTATAGACAATGGTTTTCTGTGTTTTTTTTTGTGTACTATGTGGTCGGACACAGACATAAAATTGCATTTCTTCAAAACATCGGTGTTAATTCCTGGGACAAAATGCCTGCAGCTAGATGAGTTTGTCTATTTGTGAGTGTTTTTGCGATTTTTTTTATAGGATAGGGTGCATTGAACTATGAAATTATTCGAGAAGATTAATCTTTGAAATTTAAGTTGTTACAATCACGTTTTAAGATACTAATACTATAATTATTATTATTTATCAATCGTATTGAATGTTCGTGAATTAACACATTCGCTGGCGGATGGGATGTCACTGGTTCGATTCCCGGCAGAATAAAATGTTTTTCGAATGTAGCAATTACTTTAAATCAGTAGATTCGTCTGTTTATTTACATTTACATAGCCATTCAATTATTTTTTTATGGAATCTGTATAAAAAGAAACAGATACAAAAATTAAAATGCTTTCGGTTTGTGTCTGTAAAAAAATGACACTAGCAAAATTAGCTTCATATAAAAATAGCTTAGCATTGGCAAAAAAAATAATAATTTAGATTGAAATATTATAAACGCACGATTGATTATCAGTGAGGAAGGTTTCATGGCAACCATTTAAAAGCGAATTGAAATTATAGCAAATATTTTTCTCTACCTACATTATAATTAACGAAAGTTATCTAATTTATTTGTGTTTTTTGTTTTTGTATATTATTCCTAGAATATGGAATCTCCTGCTATGCAACACCATTGCAACGTATAATTTGCAAAACAACTCCTTTGTTGCTTCCCAAATTTATTTCAAACAAATAAAACAATTCAGATATTTTTAAAATTTTACTTTTTAAATGTAAGTTAGCAATCATATCGTCACATTTACTTTTAATGACAAACCTCTTTAAATTGCTAATAACTTGCTGACAAATTACCCGATATTCAAGAGCACTTTTCACTGAAATGTTTGTAGGACGTTTGTAGGACACGTAGCGTCAAACCGTGCGCACCAAAGAAGCCGTCGCCACTCATGAGGAAAGATTTGAGGATGACCCAAATGAATCGATTTATAGAAGATTTAGAGGAAAGAACTTGGCCTACGTCCTTACAAGATACAGTTCGAACATTGGGCTCAAAATGAGGTTCTTGTTAATGACCACTTTCAGCGTCGATTTCTTTTCAGTGATGAAGCTAATTTTTGGTTAAATGGTTAATAAGCAAAATTATATGGTATAAGGAGCGAAGAGTAGTCACAAGAGATTCTCGAAACACCTCATCCACAAACATTGAAGGTGGTACTGCGTCTTCTGAAATGATGCTGGACAGGCGGTTACCGTCAACGGTAATCGATACCACAAGATGATAACTTACTTTTTGGTGTCGCAATAAAATTTCCTCGGCGTTGACGACATTTGGTGTCAGCAAGACAGAGCCACATGCTACGCAGCGCACCTTATTGATTTGTTGAAGGAAACATTCGACGAGTTGCGAATTGCGGTCATGCGATTTATTATACTATTTTCTATGAGGCTTTGTGAAATTGCTTGTCCACTTAGACAAGCCCGAGATGATTGAACACTTGGAAGGCATCAATTGGTTTTCCGATCATTTTTATTTTTAAGGGCATTAAAGTTGGTCCAATTTTTTTGAAAAATGGCATTTAAAAGGTGAGGGTATCAATCGATTTAAATACCTATATTTAAAAAAACGATAAACTGAATACTAAATATTTAATTTCTACAGACCTGAGGACAATATGAATGTTTGTGCCAACTTTTACACCCTGTCCTATACACATAAATACAAATAATGTCTTTTTTGCACGTAATTACTTGAAGGGTTGTGGGATTTTAATTATAATATTTATGTGATAGGAATATAAATTATTAACTATCGATTGATGTCCCACGAAACCCTCTAGCCCTCCTTCCCCTTGAATGGGAGGGGTGACCGACAAAATTGTATTGCCATTTTGGTCTTGCGTGGATACCCTCTTTTAGATAAATAGACGTAAAGACACGTTTGGAGATTGGAGCTGGGTGCTACTGCATTTTTTTGCCTAAAAAATGCATTGTTTCAATAAACAATAAAATTCAAACGTTGATTAAAACGAGAAAAAAACGTTTACACATTAAGTTCCCGGGCGACCGAGAATGCATAAACTTTTCGGAAAATTTACGTTCCGACAAGTTTATGCAGACCGTATAAGAACGTTCTTGTACGTTCGTTCTTAGCAATACGTAAAAGAATGTTTGTACTTTGACGTACTTAGTAGATATTTTTAGTATATATTTTCGTTTTTTTTTTTTTTTTAAAGGAGTTTAACATGACCTGACCACTCGTGGGAACCCGTAATGGTCAATGAATCCGGTGTGCGGCATCGCACACTGGCCCTATGTCCCACAAGGGATTACAGGATCCAATTAGAGAGAGAAAAAGGAGTTTATTTAATATTACCTGCCGAAATTTTACATTTATTGTAATCTACACTACCGATTGTAAATTCAGAAATTGGTCGTATAGCTGAATGGACCGTTTAGCAGAATGAGCCATTGGCAAGATTATGGTTTTCTTGGCGCCAGTTTTTGAACACATATTACTATTATTTGAGCCAAAATAATAAGTTTTTTAATTTTTTTTTTTTTTTTACTGTAAAATCTAATTAAGACGAAATTATAAAATTTAAATTATATTTGCCTTTGTTTAGAAGTTATGGTACTTTTTATACTAAGGCTAACATTACTTTCTAAACTAAGGCAGACATTTTTTTTAGTCATGCCTAACTTCTAATATGTAAGGTAAATATAATTTAAAGAATAATTTCAATAATTTCGTCTTATTTTTTTAATTTTTTTACAAAAACCATGAAAAAATCAACTTTCTAGCATGAAATAAAAACAACCCTTATTAATGTGGGTCGTGAAATAGTACCCTTTGGCCAAAACCTATTGAATCAAACAAAAAAGTTAGTTTACTTTGTTTACAAATAAAAATAATAATTTCTAAAAAACCTATATCTTTCGAAATAAGCAAAATAACTAACAAATTACTTTAAATTGTTTTATTATTATCTAATATGTTTTAGCACATGCATGTAACATTGTAACATGTATCGGGCAATACTATATATCATTTGAAAGGTCTTGACATAACCTACAAGACGACATGCATAGCTGATTAATTTGGATGCGTTCAAAAGTTATAGACGTGTAAACATGGAGCTCACTAACGCCGAAATTCGCGCTATTTTGAAGTTTTCCTTCGTTAAAGGCAAATCCGCTAGAGAAACGTTCCGTGAGATGAGTGGTGTTTCACCAACGCCAGGCCACACACATCTTTGGTGACACGTCAGGCATTTGAGACACAAATAGAACTCATAACCACATATTAACATTTACAGCTGATATGAGAGCAATTGAGAGTGCAACACTAATATCTGATAACCAGCCAGAACGTGTACTCACCGACTCTGTTAGCGCATTAAGAGCCATATACTAGCACTTGACACAAAAATATCTATCGCCAAAGAAAGAAAGAATCAAATAAACAGACAGACAACTTCTAACTGCATCTTCAAAAATAACAATCGAATTGGTAAGAATCAAATGGCAGGTCTACCTACGATTGCCGCTTATTGCAAAGATTCAACACTGACGGAGGCCAGTCAGGCTAAGATAAGGTTTTGATAGTCTTAAACTGTGGTAATTACCCAATGCTATGCGAAATGCAGCGACAAAGAAATCAAATGAACAGCCTGATGGGTAGATGGACAAAAGAAAAAGAATTCTTACTGGCACCAGAAAAAGAGCTCACAGCAGATCATAAACAGTGTGCTTCCGAAACAGAGGAGACGCCTACTTTGGACTGGACAAAACCTATTCTCGGTTTTTTATGAATATTCAAACCATTTTAATAAGCAAAAGTCGTGGAATTGGGTTCCGCTTCGTGATTTGTGTGTCGAGCTAAACTCGTTTACTCATCCGTATATTGAAGTATTCGGATACATATACTTTAATATACGGATGAGTAATGGAACTCATAGGAGAGTCGAAGAGCCAACTGCATCATGCCATGCTTCGCACATAATATGAAACGGAACTAAGTAGTGCCTAGCTCCGATATCTATTGAGAAATTGTATAAAATCGACGAACTGGATTGGACTGGACTGGGTGGTTTCACAATCTCGCCAAGATCCATAGGAAGGATGGTAATGTTTCGATTGTTCGATTTTAAATGCGTCGCAATTACATCTATTAAAACTCGAAAATATCTGAAAAACCTTTGGATAAAACTTGGGAAAAAGTATTTTTGACAAACTAATTTAATGCAAAAATAATGAAATTTTTAAAAATTATATAAAATTGCTCACGTCTTCGATATTATAGTATAATCTTTTGCTGTATTTGGTAATACTATAGTTTAGCTCGATTATATAGTCGTGAAGTGGTTTGAGTAAATTAGAATTACATAGATGGCAAGCACGCCATTTTGTATATACAATTTCAATTTCAATAAGGTAATTGGCATAATGATTCCATTAATCATACTAATTTTTTTGGCTTCCATTATGCTTTAACATGTTCTGAAATAGAATCCACGTACAATAACCTCTAGGTGACCGGTACGACAATATTGCATCAAAAGAACATTCATAATTGCGCTTGTCTAACAAGACAAACATATATACTCATATTATATTCTATATATTTGCAATGTCGTTTGTATGAACTTATTTATGAATAAAGTCGAGCGCACTCACACAACGACCATTATAATAAACCGCAATGTGCATTTGTGCATTAGGTCGTCATGCTGTAGACATAATTAAGTTCAAAGTAAAATAAAACGTTTATAAATGTGCTTGCTCGTGTTCGCTATAAACATACAGTATATGTGTGTGAGTGCGTGCCTTTGTGCATCAGATATGTATGTTACCTTAGATGCAAATGATAAAGATGGTTCTGGTTCTGGTTCCGGTTCCAACTCTAACCGTCCTTGAAACATTATTCGGGTGTGCGATTTGTTGGATATAGGGCAAAACCTATGGCTTCTTTGCAGGATAAATTCTGGAAAATACATTTTAAAAAACATTGGTATTAATTGACGTAAAATAATTTAAAAGAATATATTTTGTTCTTTATTCTAAAGAATAGTTCTTAAAATTTAATATTATAGAACATTAAAATTTGTTTGATCCAACCCAATATAATAATTTCCGTCAGCAACATGACGTTGATCATGGTTCTGTAGCGTTCATCAGTTATAAAAGTATTAGCCAATTATTTTCTTTCTTAACGCATTATTAAACCGATAACTTGCTTATGCGTCTTACCTCCATATTTGTCATGATTTACTATCGTGCAAATAAGGAGTTTTTCCTTATTTTTTTAGTTAAACTCTAGATTTAAACAAGTAACCGACCACATTATTTAAATTTAGTAAATAATGATTTAGGTATAGATTGTTAACTTTTTGGATATTTTTTTGCTGAATCATAAAGGCCGCTAGAAGACCCATTCCCATTCTTTCTAAGTTCGTATTTTAATAAGGTAATTAGTAATAACTAATAAATGAAAATAGCTCTAGTTTAAAAAAAAAAAAATTGAAGTGCATGTATTTCCCTTTTAAAATTACAAGTTCGCTTTAAATTATAGTAAACCGTATAAAAGCAATTAAATATTTGCCAATTTGCGCGAATTCTATTACAAAACCAGATATAAATAATTGAGTAATTATATATATACATATATATCAGTACGTATGTACAAAATAATATCGTTTTGGTTTTCCTGCAAACTTTTCGTATCACAAAACAAACGTTTCTACTGAAATACTGTGTCTATATGTACCGGCGTATACTCTATATATATATATTCAACAAACCAAAATCAATGTTTATTTAGGCCTTTGCAAAAGCAAATTTAAAAAGCTATATAGTCGGGTCCCTTTTGTTTGCAAATTTGTACATACAATATTAATATATGTATGTATGTATTTGTATGACTGGCCATAGTCTACCTAATCAAATATTATTTTGGGTATTATTTGAAACTATAATTTATTAATTAATGTTAACATTACCATTCGGCAGTAATAACACATTCTTCAGAGCTCCTGCGGCTAGGCAATTCGTGTATATAGTATAATGTCTTTGTTGGTATAACATAACTATCAATATGTAATATATTATACGTATGTCAATTCGACTTTGTGCCTAGAATTGTATAAGAATATCACGTAGTATGGCACGAATTGATTGGTATTGATGTTCATTATTATATTAGATAGAGCGTACGAGTAATATAAAACAAAACAAGCTTTATTACGGAGTGGCACATATGTCCTCAATCGGTATTGCCTTATTAGCTTCGAGAATGTGAAGAATGATACTAAATAAGACGAATTCGGTGGTTGCATTGATTGCTGGTAATGCACCAAACTCTTGGTATCGTAGAAGGCTATCAACATTGCTTTAATTTTTAATGGAGTTTAACGATCTTTTAGTCATTGTCATAGCAGGGTTCCCAGGGGTACTATATTTACTATATTTGCTATGTTATACTATATTTGTTTGTATATATTACTATATATTACATTTTCCACATTTGGCTGTCAGTATTCGCATGAACTTTGTACACTTCACGCACAGGAGATTAACGCTTACTGGGTCTTAAATTTAGCGTTACGATGTCTGTTTAGTTTCATTTCTGGCGTAAAAATATTGAACATCAGACGCGCATTATGTTTGTACATAAAAAACATAAAAAAATCTTTCTTTCACACCGCGGTCTCTCATCTCGCGGAAATTCGTATTCATATTTGTAATTTTATGCAATGGACTTTCATCCCACGGACATTCATTTAAAAAAAACATTGACTTTTATACAGTCCTATCACTGTTTCCAGATTCCAAAAAATTGCAGAAGCCTACTCAATGTCTGATATCATCGCTTAATACGTCGTTCAATTTGGAATCGGTCCATACCCACTCGAGAAACTAATCGATGATCTAAGAGAAACACCATTTACTTTTAAATTCGATGAAACAACCACTTCGTTTTAGGTTAAGAATCAATGCGATGGCTATGTCCAGTATTATTCAAAGAAATATAAACGTATTGTAAACTATTATGCTGTTTCATTCTTTCTTGGCCATTGCAAAGCAGATGATCTTAAATTTCATTTCATGGAATTTATGACAAAATTAAAATGCGACATAAACTAACTTTTGCATATCGGGATCGATGGTCCAATTGTTTATCTGGCTTTTCAAGGAAGTTTAGAAAATGACTCTTTGCAAAACCATTTTAAACATCTGAACATATAACCTACATCTATTCCGCACTGCATTTTGCAAGAGATTGAAAACTTTGACAAATTTGTCTGTGATCTTAACTTCTTTTTTAAGCATTGCCATAAATACTTTGCTTGGTCGGCTTTGGTCACAGAATTGGAAACAAAAATATTTATAAAAAATGTCAGCAGTCGATGGCTCATTCTGCATTGATGTATCTTAGATAAAAAGTGATTTTTTTTATTAATTATAATTGGATGTTGGGTTTTGTAATTTAATTATTATGTTTTTACTATATTTTTACTAAAAATTTACTATATACTACCTTAGACATTTAGTATTGGGCACCCTACACGTAGCAACAATATAGACGTGTTATGGGTGCACCAAAT
>JANSTU010019319.1:0-13749 GCA_027564075.1 Bolitophila hybrida
GTCCATCTTTATATCTTGAGTTTTTGTTAATGTCCTACGAATGGTCCTGTGTAGACGCGAATTGGAGTCACATGTGTTCTGAAGTGTAATTACTCAAATTAGATGTTTGGATAGTGGTCCCTGGTCGGACGCAATATCCAGCCCTCTTGTATAGTCTAATTTTCTAATTTTTGTTTACACATTTTGTTTATTTATTTATACCACTATATGTATTTTGTAAACTAGTAAATTGTAAACATGTAAACTATGTATGCAGTGACTACATAGTTAGAACGACTCCATCCTCACTTAGTGATGAGCATTTTTTATTAACATTAATAAATAAATGGTCAGTAGGGGTTTTCCCGTTGACTTTAAAAAAAAATCAATCACATTTAGACAGGATCATGTGTTTCATATACCATGGAAAGGAATGGTTTATGAAGTGCAGTTTGCGGCCAATCTCGTTGTTGGTTGTGTCCTCCAAGTGAAGTTCAATAGAGTTTATTTAATAAAGAGCTATTTTCAAGTTATTTGTAATTTCATTACATGCATACATTTTAATTATTTTAGAGCTGAATTCGACATTTAATTAATAGTTTTGTCTATTCGATTCGGATTCTCGATTTATATTTGAGCCACTCTAGCCAGCGGTTTTGTGTATGATCCAAATCCAAAAATCTAGTTAAAATTCCGAACCCCTACTATTTTAAAACCAGATTCTACGAGTAGTATAATCCGAGAGCAATTGTTGTTCGGAAAAGCAGTTGGTGCAGCCATTTTTGGAATCCGCATAACCGTCATTGTTTAGAGATCTTCCTCGCTTCCAATATTCTCTCTTAGATTAGCTGCTTTAACTTTGTCTATAGTTTGACGTTTTTTTCACAAGCTAAGACAGACGTATTAAATTATATGTAAACGCAAAATAAAATTATATTATACATAATTCACAGCACTTTTTACCATATATACGAGTATTTTACGCCGGTCAACGCAAATTAACGTTCGGACACAAACTAAACTTTTTTAAACTAACTTTAGTTTGTGGTTCGAGCATCTGACTTGTTCCCTCGCCTCCACTCACCGCCCTCTTTCGGTCACTAGCAAAACTTAATACTAATTTTATAATATTCACAATGAATAAACCCACACTCGAAAAAAAGTCAGTGAAAACACAATAATGGTGTGGTTACTTATTTAATATTCACAATTAATGGATGTCTCATTGGTGTATTGTTATCTTATTCGTTATTTAAAAGGTATAAGAATTATAAAATCTAACATGAATCATAAATAAAATTTCCATTTGATTTGTTTGAAATCATGATTCAATTTAGTTTGAAGTATTCTTCTCTTAATTGGACAAATATCACATATCGTAAAAAAATGTTCGAGCAATATAACGTTAAAAAAGTCGGACCTGCTCTCATATCATCGACCATCGTTAATTACATTGTACAAGGAACAAATAATTTAAATTTACAATTTTCTTGATGGAACTTATAAGTATGAATTAGTGTATAGTAACAAATATGGAAAGGACTTAAATTTTGTAATATAATTTACATTTTATTCCTAAGTTTGTGCGTTATTGTCTCTACAAACGTCTGTTATAACTCACAATATATTTTATTTTTATTTTTCAGTAAACTTTCAACAGAATCAAGAAACCGCAGCCGATGCACCATAAAAAATACGCGGCTCCGCCCGCAAAAACATATCGGCGCGGTTTAATATATTATATACTGCGTGCCTATATATCATCCCATAAAACATGCAGCTAAAAATTATTCTCGCTCCGGGATTTCGTACTAAATATGATGGTCAGCAGGATAATGGCTTCATGCTCAAATATGTTGTCATAAACAGAGACTTTTCACAGCAGGGTGCACCTTCGAGCTTCTTCTCTCCTTGTCGCTGCCGTTGCTGCTTCGTTGCGCATCACACGGCAACCACATACCCGCTACTTTAGGGCTACTGTTGCTAATTCGAGTACAACGATCGAACGAAGAAAATTGATGAAGGATGTATGCCGATATATGTTGTTTATGTGTATGTTGCGCGACAAGGTTATGCCACTCAAATTGAGATAGAAGCGGTACCAAATATTTATGTTTGTTTTCTCAATGTGTATGCGTTTTTTGCCTGTAGAGGTGTTGTTGTGTTTGTATATATGTGCATCTCTACGTTTGCATGTCGAATGTCAATACAAGAGGAAACTGGCAAATGTTGTACAAACATGCGCAAACAATGCGCGGCATTTTTGTGTTTTTGGGTGCGTAGAAGATTTGCAATTCGAAATAGTTCAATTAAGCGTGGTGTATAGCTGTATGGAGGATGACTGAATTTACAATTTAGGAAATTGATATGGAACTGTCACTCACACTCGACAAATGTTGCTATATATTTTGTTTTGGTTTGATTTTGTTGATTTTCAGTTACGAAGTAAAGTTTTCATCTATGTATTTATATTATATTTTTCACCCTTTATTACAAAAAGGTATTTTATGAATAAAAGACCGTTGATGAGTTTGTTTGTTTGTGTTTTTAGGATTAGCTCAGAAATCAAGAGCACCCGGTTTAATTCCAAGCAGACCGACTCTGTAGCCCCAGCACATACATTAACACGGCCTGACCAGCGCTCGTATCCGACGAGTTTATTTTTGAATCTCTCTGTTAATGTTTCAATTCTGTTTGGTGGTTAATTTCAAGTTTTTGTGTCAATGTACACCCAGATGGAGGTCTAGCTTAACTTCTTCAATGATCAGTAATATCAGTAGGATTAATTTATGTTTTTAATTTCTGAACTAAATTTTCCGAGGTCGAAACACTTACAAACCTTCATATATTAAGTATAATATATTTCCGTTATCGCTGACTTTCAATATGTGAAGGTTTAAAGTAACCTTTTTAAAAATGGCCCCTAAAAATTAGATTTTGTTTTTAACGACGCTCATCTTCAACCAGGAACCATCCTTATAAAGCGTTTTCAACATAATCGCAGTTGTAGTTCACAAATTTTGGTTGCTTTATATATGTTATGTGTCCCTAAAAATGCTCTGTCGAAATCTGTCTTCAATAATTTTAAGAAATATGAGCTTCAAATTTGTTAGCTAAAGTTTTTATAAACATGACTTCCGACCCCAGTTTTTTTATAGTAAAATCATTGTTGTCAGACTAAATTTAATCAATCTACTGATACCGTTTATTTAAGTTACAAACGAATATAAACATCTTTTTTTAAGTTTGGTATGTCTGAAGTAATATGTAAATGTTTTTAACTGTTTATATCAACATCGATAGAAGAAAATCTAGGGTATGTCCAATTTTTAAAGGGTATGAGCTACTATGTTACAGAAACCCGGAACAAAGGACAATAATAATTGTATCTTATTTCGTAATCTAACACATCATATTGGGTCCGTTCATTAAGAACTCAAAACACTAATACATTTCGGACATTTTTTTTTAAATTTTGAATAGAATAATCAGGGAGATTTAATAATATTTTAGTAACTATGGATAATTTATAAATTTATTTTGTTATTTATACAATATTTATTTCAACATTCCTTTTTATTTTTTCTGATCTATCTTATTGTAAAATAACAATAAATCAAGAAACAAACAACTAAACAATGATGATCTTTATTTAATTTGTTCAAATTGAGATTAAATCCATTTTTTTTATATATATGTATATCAAACAAACAAAAATATTAACTTTATTGAAAAATTTACTTACACAAAAGTTGAAGTAACTATATAAATAATGGGCTTATTTGTATAAGAAAAAATATATTGTATTTTTTCAGTTTAAACAATTTTATATTTTGTCGAATTAAAACTATAGAGTTTTTTAAATAAATGTTCTCGAAGCAAATATTAACCGGATAAAAGCAATAATATCAAACTGACAGTTACATATTTATTACCTGACATCATCAATTGGTCCTCATCGAAAAAAAAACTTGCGACCACAAATCGCATTAATCGCATCTCATCAGCGTGTTTTGCCAACAACCACCCCAGGCCACGCCATCGCCATGTATATTCGGAATTTCCCCGTCTATATAATAACACACGCGGCCAGATTGTTATAAACTTTTAATCCACTTACCGATAATGCTCTTAGGGACGAGCCGGCCAAATTGTATGTTTATTTAAAAATTACGGAATTATGAAAATTGTCTAATTATTATCCTGGCTTATCCTGTCGAAGGTATACACAAACAAGCGCACGTACGATTCTTTGGATCTTCATCTTATATATTACTAATTTAGTCATATTTATAACCCCATCAAGACGCCGCACTCGTTCTTAATCTTAATCCTTTCACCAGAAAAAGAGATTAGCAGCAATAACCGAAATTTTATGAGGTCATTTATTTGCACGACTACCGTCTTCATATATATGTATCATAACAGTATACATAAATGGTAAACCCTTTCGTTTCTATGTATCTATTCAGCGTGCGGCCGGCCACAGGGCTTCTGGTTAACGATAGCGTTCGATTCAACCCTCTCACTCATTTCTTCACGGAGGCTGCGTCTCACTGGACTCTTCGTCACGGTCAATGCCCCACATAATGTACTTATCTGTTGGCACAATGACTTTATTTTGAGGTGTAAACTAATATTTAACTCTTTCGACGCTCACACAATGTGGGTTATTGGCAGCCATAAAGGCGCGTGCAGAGTGCGACCATATTCGCAAACCCTTTCATGTATATTATATGTATATAACTTGCACCCTTGCAATACACACACACAGACACACACAAACACCTTTAACCCGCTCTTGTTTCATATTTAATTCCCATAACTTTGAGTTTTGTTGTGCCAATTTAAAGTCATTTAGTTATTGTTTATATGTTTGTAGAAAAAGGGTTGAGCGTCTAATCCGATTACTTTTAATGGGATTAAAATCCTGAACTATAAATATATAGCCTTTTTGCGTATATATACAAGATTTAACCAAAATGGCGTAAGCTCACTGAAAATCTCAAAATTTATCTTCAATCTGAAAGCGTACATTTTACAGCTATACCATTGCCAATTTTGAATATATGCACATTTTGTGTCTCCAATAAAATTATCGCATTTTCTTCGAACTATTCGGTTTTTGTAAATTATATTACAATACTGTATTTTTACAGTACTCTGTATCGCTTTACAACATAACTGCGCACTAGAATTTTTCATAAAAATCCTTTTTCTGCGCGTCTTCTTTTACGATCACTCAGCAAATTTGCAAATTTTTACCCGTTATCGTCAACTAAACAGTTTCTCGTATATCTACATACGAGTAGATGTAAAACAAACCGGTCCTAAACAACTAAAGTATATGGAATTCGCAGTTAACTCTATACAAAACAAGACGACCCATAAAACGACTATATAATACTCGTATATATGTATAAATACTTACTAATATACATACAAGCTATTATTATTTTTATGCCCATCCCCATCATAATACGCATAAATTGGCAACAATGCACAACCCTTAAAAAATTCACTCCTTTTTTCGCATTTACTCTGTGTTGGTTCGGTCGGCATTGTAAAAATGCAATCCGTTACTTTTTTCGCACATGTACCTCTAGGTTTTTGGCAAAGAGTCCATAGTTGTTGTTGGATTGTTTTGGGGTCAATAAATCTCAACATTTTCGCCATTCGGTATTTGCCAATTTCAGTGCCTGATTGAAGCAACAGAGACATGTACAATTATAGTATATACATTATGGGTCTGGATCCTTTACGACCGGAGCTGTTAAATCTGTGGCAGAGTGACAGAGACATTTAACCACCCTTTTTGATTTGGTAGAAAAAAGCTTGCTAGAGTGAGAGAGTGCACCATCAAAGAACCCTTTTATTGTTCTCAACCCGACTACACTAATTATGCGACGCAGTTTTATGATCCTTTATGACCACATTGCCATTTAACCAGATTTTCTCTGTGTGTTTATTTTCATAGAGTTTATATGCATAATATATGTATAACTTTGGAGCAATTAAAGCATAAAACAAATGGGTTTAGTGATGAGATTTTCATAATATTTATGTATGATTATATTTCTGTAGAGTTTAAGATACATATGCTTGTGTGCGTGCATGTCCAGCACGAGATGACCGAAGGAAAATCCTGTTTTATATGTGACTGGCCGCAGGTAAAATGACCATTGCTCTAGATTCATACTAAATTATATAGGATTGACGAGTTGTTGGCTGGGAACCCGCATGAGTAATGGTATATGATGTAAACATAAAATGATGTAATTAGCCTGGTTCATATAGACAAAATACGAAAAAGTTCTATTGTTTTAGAAGAGAGAGAGTGAAAAGGGAAAAGTTTGATGAATCGATAATAATTATTGGGTTTAGATTTGTTTCTTAGAAGATAGATGAAGGCAATTTACAAAGTGAAAGATTTATTATAATGTCATTTATTATTAAACATTACCAATTGTCATCTAAATATAGGAGAAAATGTACATTATTCCCCCACAACAAATTTTAAAAAATGTATTTATTTGTCTATCTACAATATTAATAATTATATAACAAATTGTTGTTATTATTATTGTTAATAACAACAATTATTATGGATTTCTTTTAATAAATTGGTGCGTTATTATTGCTTTATAAATTAGGTGCCGGGAGTTGATATCATTAAAATTTGATGATTGAAGATTTTGCTTTTAACCTATTTCCTCTTCATTAGGGTGAGCAAAGCGATATAACAGCTGTTTACTATAAAATAAATCAAAGATAGATTTGTATATTGCAACAAATATTTATTAATTATTTTTTTATAAACGATTTTTTAATTAAATTTAACAAACTTTAGATAAGTTTAATCATATGCAACAAAGCAATCTATATACATGTCGTAATATTTATAAAATGGTTATAAATCGATAAACGATATGTCATGTATCATACTAACAAAACGGAGTAAACATGATCTAGATAACATACAATACCCACGAAAATCTAAACCTAAAATAGAGTTTTTTAATAGAAAAACAAATATATTTTGCCTTATTTTTTCCTGAAAAAATATTTTTTTTTTATATAAACACAAAGTACTTGTGAACTAAATAGTTTGATGTGTAAAAGTGTTGTACTTAACAAAAGCGGCTAAACGGCCATTTGGCCATATACCATTTTTGTTATATTCAAAAAAAAAATGTATGCGCTTGCGATATTTTGGGAATATAACCCATATATAATATTTAATAGATAAGGCCTCCTTAAGTAAAGGCCATTCCAGATAATTGTAATTGTAAGTAAATAAAAAAAATCAATGAAACAGTAACATTCGCAAAAATAAATATTTTTATAATATGCAAATCAGTTGAACAAAAACTCATATGTTATCCAAGCCATGACAATGCAAGCAGAACAAACTACTCAACTTCACACCCATAAACAAAATTCAAACTCACAAAGTATCCTATAACTCATCAATTTTCCTTGCATTTCGCTCACAAAATTTCATTTTCCCCGGTAAACGTATGTATACATTTACACCGAGACACCCACACATAAAGAAAAAAAAATTCAAATCACAATCACACAATAAAAACCCGAATGCATAAAACGAAATTCTCAAATGATACTATAGCTTGCTTTTCTTTCCCGGGCATTGTCATCGCCAAGATGAACATCGCTAAGTCGATTCATCGGGGTACGGGGGTGGCAACGTCGACGATGACGAAAATCATGGAAAATGTATTCGCCAAAATGGCAAATGGGAGGCATCCGTATACGCGCCCGCCCGACCTATAAAATACATGATTTGATCCTTTGTCGCCTTGCTCGTTCACGTATTTAACCCGCATCACTTCGCAATCCGGAGTAAAGGGGTTGCGCGTCGCATAAGACAGTATGTACACCTATAATCCTATATACATACATATAAACGCGTAGGGTGTGGTGGTGTGATGCTGTGCGACAAATTGATTTCCCCAAGGAAACACATCGATGAATAAAAAAGCGAGTCTGGATTGTGTTTATTTCATGCGGGCCAAAAACGTGACTCGATTGCAGTCTCACAAAAGCCGCCTCTCTCCGGACGACATATAATTGTATTTAAATGTAAGTTTTATGGGCTTCTCCAGTACGTGGAATTTTGCTCTAATTTTTTTATGTGCCCACATTTCGGACATACTGTATGTACAGTTATATACAGTTATACATACTAAAAAGCCAACATGCAAAAATGTCCAAGACCGTATCATAAAAAATAGATCAAAAACTAGGTCTCGTCCATCTAAAATGGAGCAATGATTTTTTATAGCTTCGCTTTAAAATAGAGCACTTTTTTGTGTCTATTGTTATATATAGTATGTCGATGTTTTGTGCACGGGGCCTAATTATGCTCGAAAAACTGTAGCACGCACCAAATGCATTTATTTATATTTATGAACATGCAATTTCGAAATTGACATATTATACAAAAATGGTAACAAAACGTTCTGAATGCACTTATCGCCGGGACCAGCCCACCATACAAACAAACAAACGCATATACATGCACAACGCACCGTTAACAAAAAAAGGCGACCCACCATAAACGAAAAAGTGGCCATGCTATAAAAAAACGCAGTTAAAAAAGCATGCGAAAAATGTTTGCCAAAAACGATATTGTATAATAAAATGGAAAAAAGGTACCGTTGACGTAGCAAAGTTGCAATATAGAGGTTTTATAGTAGTGCTGTTAGTTTGCGACGGTTGTTGTTGTTTTTTTGTCTGAGGCATACTGTACAGTGCACCATGTACAATTTGCAAAACATTTACCGGCCAAATCTTCCGCAATTTCATTTGAAGTCACTAATGGCCAGATGTAACTGTTCTCAATTTGCAATTATATTTTGGAGACGAGGAATTATTGTGAGACAGTTTCTGTAGTGAATGAACATACAGGGTGAATTGGAGCCAGTTAAATAGGCTTTTTATCCGTTTATGTTATAAATTGAAATAATTGTTCCTAATATAAACAATTTCAATATTTACATTTATTTCTATAAAAAAATCTTTTCAACATATTTTTTTTCAGATTTTTAAAATATTGTTATATTTAAATATAAATAAAAAAATTAATAATAAAAATGTAAAAATTCCACACACTGAAAGATTTTTCCTGGGAAAACGATTATTTTGATTTTGTTCGACAAAAAGATATCATTTCATATTTTTATTTTTATTTTCACCAAGTATTAGAAAAATATTTTCGTTTCTCGAAAAACGCATAAACTGGAGGAGGCCCCCGCCTAAAATAATGACAGATTGCGGGAAAATTTTCGAAAGAATAGTAAAACAATTACAATGAAAGTCTATTTTTATCTATTTTTTCACCGATACGAATCTGAAGACGGATTTTAATATCGACGGATAGTTTATTTACAGACGTAAGATTTAAATGAAATGTAGTTGATCTTTAACAGTAATGTTGAAAATGAGACTGATCGTGGAAAAGAAGCCCATACTATTGGGAGAGTAATAATAATAATAATTATACAGTTACCAACTGTAAGAGCTAAGCTGAGCTCCTCTAAAAACTACGTTCGTGTTCATTCAGAGATGTCACGAGAGTTCCAGATATCTGGTGGTATGTGATGATTTATAGACGCACTGCTTTAACGTTGCGTTAGAGATGGTAATCGCAGAGGTATTATCATAGCTTTCGTACTCGTTGTTGTATGGTCGTGAGTCTTGAATCGTAACGCTGGATAAGTAATGATGCCACTTTCAAATGAAACGTGTTGAGGCAAATTTACGGTTCGATCAGAGGGGTGTTATAATACCTGAGGGATCCGTTACAACTGCAAACTTCGTGAACCGTTTTTTGTGGCTATGGAAATAATAGCAGTCGTCTTTGATTGGCAGGCTGATTGTGTTGAATGGACGGGAACGAGCGGGTCACAAAGATAGTGTTTGTCCAGTATGGCTATAGATTCAAAACCAGCAAAAAAATAATATTTTATTTGATCTTGGTCGAATAGGGGTCAGAGATTGGACAGACTTTATATAGCTTTGGAACGTTGTAGGATGAAGTTGTGGAAACAGTCATTACCCACTTCGTTTGCCACTTATGAAGAATCGACAAAATAAATTTGCCCTGAAAAGTTGTTAACTTCGCGTCTCCTAACCATCGGGGATGAGTTTTTAGTGTTAGAGCACAGCAGCTCCAATAGGAAAAAGCACAGCACAAACAGTACATAAGCATATTAAATATTAATATTATTTCCACTATGTTTTCACATTAGGACATTTTTACTTTTTAATGAATGCTAATGTCATGCTAACATGTCTATATTTCGAAATAATATTTATTATTACAAAAATATATAACTCTAAATCTATAATTTCACGTATCTAATCAACATTAAATTTAAAGAACATTTAAAAAATGATACTTAAATTTTTTATGTTGAATGATTGTTTATTATTGTTATTATTATTATATTTATAGTAGAACGATTGTTATTAAAGAGTTCTAAACATTATGATTTTATATCCACACCATTATTCGACAGACTCTTTTAGAGATCTATCGACGGGAAGTGGGAAGCTCGATACAGAAATGTATTTCTACAGTAATTTAATAAACTTATAATTAATGATTTGATTGCTCAGTTACCTGTTTATATACTTGTACTAAATACTTAAAAAAAAACTTTTTTAAATCTTATTATATAATTATATTTTGTTATTGATTTTATATGTTTTTTGCTTTCAATTTCATGGTATATTTATTTTTTTATAGTTTTTTCATTTCATTTGAGCACCCTGGGTGAAATAGCAGAGGTGATGGACCATTCTTGGTTACCGCTGCTTAAACCTTAACCTATGCTCCTGCCATCTGCAAAATAATAAATATCAGAAAGTAGTATTTGTTCAAATTGGTAGTCAAATTGGTCATATTCAGTATAGATTTGTGTTTTTTGATGTAATAACATGATACTTGTTATGCAAGTTCATGTTAGCTTAAAAATGTATGGATAACAAAGAAGGGTGTAAATATGATCTTTATAATGAGTCATGAAATCGTGACGTCAGATAAAATGATATCATTTTCATCTCATTTAAATTTCGTGTGTTTTTCCTAAATTTATAAAATCAGAGCTATTACACGAAATAAGAAGTTGACTAATTTTTGTCACAAATCGTTTTATTTTTTTTTATAATAATGATTATTTGTTTTTATTGAATAAGAGACAAAAATCATACCAAATCAAACGGAATAATGATATATATATTTTATTTTATTTTAATTTTATATATAAAAATGAGTGAAAAAATACTTCTAATAGACCCTTAAAATACTTAAAAAAATCTTGGAATCTATTCTTCCAGTTCGGAACATATTGATTATTCATTATTAATAATGTTAACGTTATTGAGTCATTTAAGATTTAAAGAAAATAATGTGCCAAAATCACCCTGTGTAAACAACAACTGTAATTCTGCAGAAGATTTCCAAATAATGTTATAGAATCCTAAATATCAATAGTTTTGGAATGAACTCGCAATTTCGTTTTCTCGGTATTAAAATCATAGTTTCTAGTTACATAGTCTGCAGAACTAAGTGTACCGAACGTTATCCAATAAAAATGAATAGGTAGAGAATACAAAATGAGCGTATACATATTATCTTGAGCGCACATGAGCACAATAAAAGCAATGTGGCATTCTCCAGCCAGAAAACGTTTCGCTGGCTGCTTTTCTCGCGTTTGCCAAGAAAGCATTGCACCAACATAAGTATATATACAATATATATGTATTTGTATATATATATACGCATATTATATATATAGTACAACATGTGCTTGTATATTATGTTGGTTAGGCGGCATTGTGTTCGCGGCAAAGAAACAACGCTCAAATCAAAACCAAAGAAAACCAAAGGCTCTTGTTTATTGTGGGTGCGGGTTTTTGTGCGTTTGAGTAAGCCCAAGTGACGTGTATTTTTACGACTACAATTTAGAAATGCGTTACGTCGAAGGATCATCGTGCGTGTTATATTGGGCTTCATTAAACTGCTTATTTTATAACACGGCCGCAATGCTGAAGGTCAGACGTATATATGCTGTTCTGCATATTGCGTATATAAAGTACATTGAAAAAGTCACTGTTAGAAGAGAGGTAGACCTAAAGAATGAGATGTTTTTATTTTTATTGATCCTTAATATACTAATGCGTTGGGATCGATGTTTTTTCCTTATTTTGAGTTGATGTTTTTTTGTCGGGGTCTCTTGGCATCCATAAAAAAATAACAAGTTTTTTTGGACGAATGATTTTTTATACGAGCACATTTTTGTGTTTATGGGACTCTTTTTACGGTGCAAACTATGACTTATTGGAGTGCGTCCGATTATTAGGTCACAAAAAATGACTTTTGGCATTGTTTAGTTTTTTTAGAGGAGTGTTTTTTGCTCGTTATTGGTGCACGTAAAACTATTATCGTTCATTGTGCATTCATTATGTAGGACGTTTGATTGTCGACAAATGAGATCAGTAAAAAAATGGACACGAGCGTGGCTTCTGGATTTTTTGAGGTGTTTTAAGTGGAGTAGATTATTTTTATGGTTTTTATTGTTTCTTGTTTGTGGTTTGTTTCTAGTTTTATCACCAAATGTATGCTTACTGAATTATATTTTTATTGCTTAAGCATTTACACAATAAAATAATATAAAAATAATGAATATTATACAATTAACTTTTAACCTTCATTATTCCCTTCAAATTAACAAATACATTTATATGTAAACGCTTTTTTTCCTGACACCCCTGGCAAGTTATAAACAAAATAACCCGTCCGCCATAATTAAATTCCATTTCGACTACAACTCGGTTAATTGCATAATATAGTAAATGCTCACTGCGAATTTGTACGTGCATTACACAGATACAAAAACATAATTTTCAAAGTACTTAGGCTGATATTAATTGGCCTCGTGTATGCATTTATGTGCGTGGATATGTGTTATTGCATTTGTCGCCTATTATTGGATTTTAATTTGGAAAATGAAAATTTGGCAGTGTTAATTAACATTATTTTTGCAAATGTGGCCCAGCACATATTATAGAATACACATGTTTGTTGAAATTTTTATTGGTATTGTAATGTATATATATATATATATATATATATATATAGATATAGATATAGATCAAATATTGCCTGATATGAGTATCCTTATACATAACTGGTATTACTGTATTGGTTATTTATTTAAATGGTCAATAAAAAAAAACACATAATCACATAATAAATCCAGACAACTAATTGGGAACGCATAATTTGAATGCGGTTATACTTTCTTTGATACGATTTTTGGTGAATATAATAATAAAGTATTTTTATGTTATTTTTTTTAATTTTGTGATTAAATTATAAATTATAAAATAGATCCAAAAAAGGCTGCAGTCCATAATTCCGCGGCATTATTGAAGGCTAAAATTGTTTGGAGAAGAAGCCGATGGCAGTAATTTTAAGATACACTTATTGAGTTTAAAAAAGATGGTATTTGCTATAGAAACGGCCTATCAAAAACTACCGTAAAATGATCGAGTCATTTTTACATAATCATCAGAAATACTTTTTTGAAATGAGTGGTTCTCTAAGAGGGATCCAGCTCATAAGATTGGTTATTGTGACTTTGATCGTTTTCGTACAATTCCATTCCATATTATATAATTATAATTATTCTTATTGTAAAAAGCATAAACGCACGCAATTATGCGTTTCCAATAAATTGT
>JANSTU010019330.1:0-13746 GCA_027564075.1 Bolitophila hybrida
AACCGTTCACAAAATTCGTTGTTTACACACCAAACAAATGGCAGATGGCACGAATTATAGCCGAATAATGACGCTTTTGAATGAAGTTGGTTTTGCTTGGATGCGTTGAGATGTGAATGTTTTAAAACAAATTCTCGTATTTTTTTCTTTTTCGGATTGCTTTTATATATATTTATATATAAATTAAAATTTCAATTTCTTCTTAAATTACGGGGTAGTATACTTCCTGTGTTGCTTTCTCTCTCTTTTAACATGTTTGCCACTACTTCCTTATGTTGTTCGATGGCCATCTCTATACTCGTATTTAGAAGCTGGCTTATTCAATAAAGAAAATTTAATTTAATTAATTTACATTAGTGTCACCAGCATTGCTTTATATTTTTAGAAAATAAGTTAATAATTTACAATTAAAACCTTTTGATTTCAGATAAGAATTGCATTCGCTACACGTCCCACAATTGGAGAACTCTATAGTTACGACTTTCAGCGTACATCAGTTGTTATTTTTGGCTTAATTAAAAATTAAAAATTAACAAAAATTATTCGAAATATTAATAAAATGATGTTGACTGAATTCGAATTAATTCTTCCCACCCAAAACATTAAAAATTAATTACTAATTATTCAATCCATAAAATATAATATAAAACTCGAGAAAAAGCCTATAAAACTATTGTTATATTTTTAGTAGTATAAACGTGTTATAACGTTATTTGAAAGTTAAACCAGGCTTTATTTCTATAAACATATTAACTTTTAAAATATAACAATTACTTAAGGCATTATGTGCAGCTGCATTATTATTATTGTTTTTTATTTTGAGAAGACATACTTTTTGGCGTTTTACATAACTTCTACACTAAATATTATAATAACTGCGCCAGATGCTAAGCTCACTATGTCGTCAATGGTTTAGGACAAGAAGTAAACAAGCGCCAACCAAAAGTATCTGGAAGATGAGGAATAATCACATCCTTGCAATCTAAAAATGAAAAATGTATTATTAAACGTTTACGTATGTATATATATTACATACAATTATTTACAAATCTATTTTAGAATTGGACAAATTAAATTACAAGTGAAATATGCATAATCATGCCGAAATTTTCTTAAGATCTATACACAATGTTTCCGGGATGATTAGACGTGAATTTGCATATTTTAATGGAGTGTAAACATAGAGAGTTCATCATCAAAGCACTGCGAGCGCTTAATCACCTCCCAGCAGCATTTCCATCACATATTATACTCGTGTATATTTAACTCTGATTGCGCTCTTCTAAATTATGCTATATGCTATTATAATAGTTATTAATTAAACAGCATATTGAATTCACTTTATTGGCGTCCGTTTATCGAGCTGCAAATACCGAATTATGCTGATTAAGTGTGTATAATGTTCGAATTACAATAACATAAACTACCATATATGTATTCATAGATTATGCGAAGCTTTATACTGTGTATGTACAAATGCTATATATGAAAATGACTATGTATGTATTTGTATATTGTATAACTTTCCCATAATGAGCCGCATATTCTATGTTCGTGTATGGACAAATTAATTCGAATGCAAAACTTGCATTCCAATAAATAAAAAAAAATATAATGTGGGTGGTTTGCTGGTTGGTGTTTGTTCTGCGGCATACTGCGTGGTTTTAGATTCATTTGGTATATGGCAGATAGGGGATACACATAATAAATAAACCCCACAACCCACATGTACGAAAAGTTTGACCTGAACTAAATGCATTCAGTGTATGTGGTTGTGGTGTACACCGAAAAGTTTTAGTTTAATTCAAACGACGAAATGTGTATATGTGTTTTTATTGATATTTGCGGGTGATCAAAATAACTTTATAATTAACGTTGTTTTTATAGAATAAACAAATTTTGTGAGTTTTACGATTTAATGAAAAATGCGTTTTAATTAAATAAAATAAAGTTTTTTGCTCGTTTTACTCATGATACATAAATGCAACTTCGTACTAATTTAGGCGGTTTGTGGCAATTCAGTTTTGCAGATTTTCCAATGGCAGTCGAATTTACCATCACGACAAATTATGTGATCACGAGACTAAGTATACCACATGGTGCTCAGGGTCTTCTAGATTTCCAAATTGTCATGAATTTTAGAGTTATCATGAAATAAAGGCTTCGTGTTGCCACCAGATTGACATCCCATTGCCTTTCTGGTTTCTTAGCAATAGGCTTTGATGACAAAACCGTTTCATGAAATCTTTTAGGATAGACAAATATTGGACAAGCTCCCTCTTTAAAATTATTATGTTGGGGTTTTAAGCATACATACTTAATAAAGAACACAATGAAAATGGCCAATAAACGTATCTACTGTTTAAGTTCGCAGTATTGCAAGATATACCAGCCAAGACACGTCAGGTTACTTGCTTCGTTTTGCCCGAAAATCAAACACAGTTCAAACTTGTCCCGTTATAAAATAAGTATTTATTTTATTATTTTTTTAAATCAACGGGAAAACCTCTACTGAACGTTTAAAGGAGGATGGAGTCGTTCCAACTATGTCGGACATCACCATCTCAAATAGTGACTACATACATCTTTAACACGTTTACAATGAACTCAAAGTAGCTGATTTTTGAAATGAAGTTCAAAAGTGTTTTTCTCCCTTGGCTTTTATGATTGCACCACATACTCTCGGCAATATTTCATTGAATTTCTGTAGTTTTAGAAAGTCAAGTTTACTCCATAAAGTCGACATTTTAGTGGGGGTACCCAATCATTCCGACGGTAGTGTAACAAAGACAAGAAGGCTGAATAAAGAGTCCAACAAGGGACAACTATCGAAACATCCAATTATGAGTCATTACAATTCGGGGCACATGCGTCTCCAATTCGCGTTTACACAGGACTATTGGCGTCTAAGCGACATGACAGCAAGTCAAAAATTAAGAACAATCCGGCATTATTTCGTCAGCATAGGAAGGAAGTACAAAATTGCAGCCGGCAGCCGAAGTGTTTTTAAAATTTAGCACAAATCAGTAGGTTCCTCTTGATATATAACGGAACATTAATTCCATCAATTAACATATAAAACATCACATTAGCATGACCTGACCAGTCGAGTGAACCCGTAATGGTCAATGAATCCGGTGTTCGGCATCGCACACTGGCCATATATGTCTTACAAGGGATTATAGGATCTAATGAGACAACCATATATCGCTGAACCATAACACAGTGATTAAGGAGGTTATTCTCAAGCTTAAGAATAATAAATAACTTTGCTGAACATTACATAAAAGTTTTTTTTTTAAGAATTTTTTTTTCAATAAACTTCAAAAATGTTTTAATAAAGAAAATAATAGTATAATTAAACTTGTAAATTATTTATAATCGAAAAATTGTCAACGAAACTCTTGAACACTATCTCAGTAGGCACACCAGTAGCAACAATCGATGACATCAAGGATTTAATTCTGATGAGCATCAGAGCCTTTGTTAAGAGCACAAACTTGTTCTCGGAAGATTACCGACCAATTGGCCTATATTATAAATAAAATAAAATCTAATTCAGATTCAACTAGTGTTCAGGTTCCGGGATCACAAATATCATTCTTCTTCTTTGAACAACTCGTTCCGTTCGATTCGTCAAGCTGAGAGCATTCTGGACCTTTTGATTTGTGTATCTCTGGCAACACGAACTGCAAGATTACTCATCTCTCAATGGATCCTCTAATGCCGATGCCGCACAGCGGATTCATTGACCGACTGACTGTTTGTGCTGTGCTACCCCTATTGGAGCTACTGTGCTCTAACACTCTGCGTTCGCATTTAAAAATCAGAACTCAACAAGAATATAGTTCATCACATCAATTTCGGCAGATTGCAATGGTTGTTGTTGGAAGATCAACCTGTTCAGATAAGCCAAAGCTAGGTGAAGTCTAAACCATTTGGCATCTAAATTCTAAATAATGGATTGTAGATTTAGTTTCCACTAAATGCACATTTTTTTATTGTTGACGTAGGCATTTAAACAAAAGTGATGATCGCTGAAAAGAAGTTAAAGGTGAAAATGAGGAAACTAATTTCGTACAATTAAAATATAAATCAAGTTTTCTTTGTTTGATAACAGTGTATTTACTATCGACAGACACATCATATAGACGACGCTCATACATCGGACTTTTGTACAAAGGACATTCTCGCAAAATAGTATGTATTCTAATTTATTGTTTTTCAGTGTATGCATCAGTGTTGCTATACGTACGGTATCGTCGTAGGTATCTATGAATGTCTTTTGCATGAATGTCCAAAAATATGTATTTGTTTCATCTGTATAAATGTCTTTTACTTAAAAGACTCATGTTTTTAATTCAATTAATTTAAAATTTACTCTCTCACTGTCTTCAAAAGTAAGGTTCGTCCCATGTTAGTGAATGGATACCCGGTTTGGAGAAATATGGCGCAGATACTTTCGATTACAAATCACACGAAACAGAGCATCGAAACTTGTACTGAGTGTGCTATCTTGTTACAAAAAAACAACTCACAACTTTAAATCGAGCATCACGCCCGTTCAAGAATAATAGACGAAACCATAATATTCCTGTTTGAAGAAAAAACTTCGAACATCTTCTGTCCGCCAACATGAAAACACACGTTTAAAAAGCAACAAAGTAGTTGTCCTATTTATCATACTTTATTGCATCTGATTTGAACTAAATAAAGCTTCGCATTTTAGCGGCTCGATTTGTATTAAAACAGTAATAGAAAGACGGTAATCCCAGTAGCACATATCTATACAAATATATAAAAATAGATGGGGAATGGGAAGATAGTCAGAGCGGTCTGGAATATAATTCCCGGCTACTACAAAAGAATCTATCTGTATGCGGTCACGCTAGAAAGGTCTGTGTACATGTGTTGTGTGAATGTGTAATCTTGGGGAATAATGCAAGCCCAGAAGGATTTTTATGTAAGTTTTGCACGCTGTACGAAATGTGGATTTCGGAGTATGAATAAGAATGGAAGAAGAGTATTTGCCTGTTGAATTGTAACCCAATGTACAGGGCAAGCGCCAATAGAAAGCTATACAGGAAGATGTTGGCAAAATTAAGCAATTTACCCCTGAGTCGAGATCGTTGCCACAAATAACTGACTGTGCCTGGAAGCCTAACCAAGGTTAAATGGTACAATGGTAGACAGAGGTAGAAACTTGTCTCTGCCATGTCAACGAGGTAGATCCCAAGCGGGAGAATCGTGGTTAAAAGTCAAATTTGCGACTAGGGTGGAGGAGTATTAGCAACTGCCTGCCATAGCTGGTAAGGGAGTAGATAGATCCTGCTACTACCAGTTTGAACTTGCAGAATAACTCAACATCGAAATAATGGCAGAAACCCACGTACAAATTAAACAATAGTATTTATTTATTTTCGTCTTTAAATAATTTGATCGCACTTTAAATTTTTATTTTTTATTAATTATCATCATGAAAGACCACTCAGATAGCTTCATCTGATTAGTAGATTATGAATAGGATATTATGTCGCCGCACCATACGAAGGACCAATTTTCAACTGAGGGCAGTGTCTAAATCAACCAGAACTGAGACAAACTTTTTTTTTCGACAACCAATTTAATTTCCGTCTGTTTGATTACGAATAAATCTATAATTTTTCAGAATCGTAATGAATATCGCTAATATGAACAAGTCTAATTAATATTAATAGTAAACATAAAAAAAATAAATAAAATTTAATTAATAATACCTATATACTTTGAAGTCTTTACAAGACTTAATAATAATACTAAAATGCTATCATTAAAATTACACTAAAATGACTCCACTGACTACACTAAACTCTCAAAAAACTCGCTAGAACTATACAAAATAACAATAATTTATTTCGAACAAAATCTCTACATTCATGACTGGTTTGTATGTGTGCGTGAATACAACGTACCTTTTTCCATCATCACTTTTTTCCGATCAGCATCTCTCGCGTGTGTTTTGTATTGTATGTTCGTATTATTGTGTGAGTTGGGGAAAGTTGTGTGTGTGTGTGGATTTTGTTAATTTCATTTTAATTTTGCTTAGTTATGACTAAAGATGAGTTCACTTTGCCTAAAAGGGGAAGAAACAGACACAGAGATAATTAGGAGGTGTTAGTTAATAATTTTGAATAATTTCGAAACGGTTGCGTTCGTTGAATTTTGATTTTGTTTGCCAGATACGGTTTGAGGGAAGGTGGGAGTTTTTTTTTTTTTTTTTTGGTATTAGGATAACATATATTTTGATGGAGTATTTTGGGAAGGGTGCAGATTGTTTGAGTGTGTGTGTGTTTATGTGTGTTTTTATGTTTAAAACAGTGTGTAGGTTAATCATCCAGAATTTACAACTATTATTAAATTACAAATGTATCATTTCAAAATTGAAAATATATAAATAAATAAAATAAATATTAAAAATCAAACTGTAAACAAATCGGAAGTAAAATGGACTATTAATAAACAAAATAAAGGATATTGTTCCAGTTGGTGTTGTGTGTGGGTGTGTTTGCATGTGTGTTCGTGTTGTTTAAAAAAAAAACAATGTGGGAAGATGGGGGTGGGCTTCAAAATGCAAAATGCAATTCAAACGAAATCGGGTACACGCAATATTACCAGTGAATCGTCTTCTCGGCCAGGCGCTGGATGATGTTCTGCACAACGTCCAAGCTGGTGTGCATACCTCCGAGGTCTAAAATAAGAATTTTAACATAGTATCAGTATCCGATTCGATTATGATTATTATAAATTTTAAGATCTCAAACCTGGTGTGTGGATCTTGTCAACACAGATTGTTTTATAGACGGAGTCAGCAATAGCGTCAGCATGATGAGCATGTCCCAAATGGTACAACATGTCGATGGAGGCATTCAACATTGCAATCGGATTAGCAATGTTCTTGCCGGCAATGGCGGTACCAGTGTTTCGGGTACCAGGCTCAAAGATGGCGTACTACAAACAATAAACTTTAAAAACTGCAAAATACTCATATTTACAGAATATATACTTACGTGATCTCCGTAGTTCTTGCCTGCCAACAAACCAGCACCTCCAGCAATGCCACAGATAACGTTAGATACAATAGTACCGTACAGATTGGTCATGTTCATGACCTCAAACTGATGAGGATTAGAAACCAGCTGCATGCAACAGTTATCGATGATCATGTCGTTATGCTTGATTTCGGGATAGTCGCGGGCAACACGTCGTGAAGTCTCAAGGAACAGACCATCGGACAGTTTCATGATGTTGGCCTTGTGCACGGTGGTTACCCTTGTGCGACCCGAGTTGCGGGCGTATTCAAAGGCATACCGAGCAACACGCTCAGAGTTCTCCTTTGTGACAACTTTCATGCTTTCGACAACACCGGGAACACTCTATAAATGGAAATCAGAAAAAAATATAAGTCGGCACTAGGTAAATGGTCGATATACTGACCTCATGCTCGAGCATAGCATACTCTCCTTCTGTATTCTGACGCACAATCACAATATCAATATTCTGGTGACGTGCAATGATGCCTGGGTACGATTTGCACTCCAGCACGTTTACAAACAGGTCAAGTTCGTTACGAAGGGCGACGTTTCGCGAAACTGTATCTAGAGCTTCACTCTTGGTTTCAATATTTCCTAAATATTATAAAAAGAAAATAATAAATAAATCATTATTCTCAGATGAGAACTGTAGTTACCCTTAATGGCAACTCCGTTTCGCTTGATTGAGGTGATTGCATAAGCCAAATCATCGTTTCCCTCGCTGTTCGGATCGATCTCGATGATTTCGAAGTCAACGGGTACACCAGCATACCGAAACACTTCACGAACATAGTTCATCAGCTCGGGACCAATTCCGCCTCCAGGCAACATAGTCACCGCATGCCTGCCTCCATACTGAGCCCTTGGAATGGCTGTCTATAAAAGAACAACAAATTTAATATTCTGTTTACACTTGTGCAAAAACGGAGCGCCCCAAATCTCACCAGTTTCTTCTGTAGCGGTTGCTTGTGCTGAGTTTCGGCATTAACAACACCTGTTGTCAAAGTTGTAGCACCGCTGTAGCCCTAAAAATAAGCAGATTTGCAATGTTATCAGTACAAACAAGAAATAGTAAAAATTATATAATGTCGGTGCAAAAAAAATAATTTTCCGCCTTTGATTTGATTTACTTACGCGTCGCAGGGACTGGCCGACAAGGTTCTTTGTGAAGTTGGCTAGGCGGATTGACATTGTTGTGGCTTTGTGGATTTGTCACAGCACTACACAGATCGAGTGCAAAAGTTGACTTGAATTTTATTTTTATTGTGTAGAAAAACGATTTTTAGGTTATGTCGTTATATGGTCGCGCAGAAATGTCCACTTAAACTTTTGACATTTGCAATTTGTTGACAGCGCCATCGTTTGTTTGTGGATTGCAACTATTCTGTGAATCGAGTAGTTCGAGCAGCTGAGACACTTTTAGTTTTTCACTTATAGGTGGCGACAGTGTTGTTTAAATACATTATAATATATATAATTAAAATTTTAACTTAATTGTAATTGTAGTGTGAAAAGAGTATGGTTAAAGCTTCATATTTATTCATGAAATTAATTTTAAAGAGCATATTTTATAAAATGATATACGAAATATAAATATAAAACAATTGAAAGCTTGCTTCTGAGAGATAACTAATAAATTATTTTTAATAAATAATATGTTATAATCATAATAAAATTCCCAGCTCCTAATTCACTAATGCACAAGACAATCTAAACGTGATAAAGATATTTTTGTGTTCATCTTGGTTATTCAATTCTCTAAATGTTGGTGAAAAAAAAAATTATAAAGAAATGTCAATGTCATCTTGACCACAACTTAACAGCTTGCGTAATGTTTTTGCGCGCAAAAATTCTCAAAGCGACAGAAAATAAAAGGCAGAGTAAAGCATTAAATATCAAATTATCGCAAGTGCGGCTTGGGCTTGCTCTGTAAATGAGTAAACAACTAAACTTTTCTTGACTAGTGAAAAAATGTGTATGATGGCGTTGATGATTCACGATTCCGAATAAAAATAGCAAGATAGATCTCGGTGCAATGAGATATCTCAAAAATATGCGCATTTGCCCTGCAAAGTTGTTAGATTCACGTCAGGGTAAATTAAGACTCCTAACCATCGGGGATGTGTTGTGAGTGTTAGAGCACAGTAGCTCCAATAGAAGTAGCACAGCACAAACAGCACTTTAGCATGACCTGACCAGTCGTGTGAACCCGTAATGGTCAATGAATCCGGTGTGCGGCATCGCATACTGGCCCTATGTCCCACAAGGGATTAAAGGATCCAATGAGAATATATGATACTTAATCACGCAAAAGGTATAGAATAATTATCATAAAAACATTAAAAACCTTGCCATTACACGGGCTGTCAAAGACACATATTTTTCCACAGATTAGTTTCAAAAGATGTCGAAACATAGCAATCTGTGAAAAGAGACAAACGGTTATATGTGCCTTTGTGTTCAAAGATGCCAAAGACACATATTTTACAAATTAAATAGACGTGATATTGATATTTTTAATCTGTGCACAGACACACACCTGGCCACACAGATTTTTGTTTTTATAAATGTCTTCGAAATATTATCAAACATCATATTATAAAAGGATTTTTCGCAATTCGAATTATTGTTGTTGTTATAGAGTTATATAAACATGTAAATATTTGAATAAAAACATTTTAAATATAACTCAAAAACGAGAAGTCGTATCGAGATGGCGTTTGATTCATTTTGTTCATTATACTTAGGGGCAGGTCCCTTATATGGATTTCTCTTCCTAATTTCATTATGGCGACTTATTTGTGGACTCTGTGTATTTTTTGAATTTGAAATGTGACTCAACAATTCAGTGGTTTTATTCGATTGTGTATTGTATAATAAGAGAATGTAGAGTGAGTTCATAATAAAAACGTATTTAAGGATACAGTATCATATTTATATGTTTGTTGTCATTAATTTTTCAATTAATTGGCTAACGCAGGCCGCACACATGCCACTCTTGACTAGCACTCTTGACTGTTGACAACTAGCGATCACAACGAGCGTCCTACAAAGCCTTAAGGCATTTCACAGCGGACAGACCAATTTTGTTTATTAAATTACAGCTAAGCAGATATATCCGTCATATGTCAAAAGGTAAAAGGCGGAGCGCGGAGTGACTCCAGCGCCAAAGTTGACACACTTTTGACTGTGCGGAATGTGAGTATATGTTCATATATAAACATGCGTTTGATTTTGTGTGTTGGCCATTTTTTGACGGCATGTGGCATGTGTGCGGCCTGCGTAAGGCCAACATTAATTAAATGCTATTGATAGTTTATTTCTGAAATAGTTTATTGATTTGTTGTGGTTAACACCAATTTGTAGATTTGTAGTGCATTACCAAATTATAATATGACAAAAAGATGGCGCTAGAAAAGAGAAATGTCAATATGTCATATACTCACACACCTTAACCTCTCCTATATATATTGCTTCAAACTCCATGCTCATCTCATACTCACATACTTTAACTGATGTATTTGATTTTACCTATTTTTCTTATGTACTATGTTTATATCTGGTTTTTATGAATTACCCGTAAAGAAACATGTTTTCTTATCAATAAGTGTTTTTAAACTATACATAGATAGTATAAATAGGATAACCAATATGCCACAATTATAAAACTTCGTCAAGTTTGCATTTCAATCATCGATCTCGTCAATCAATAATGACATATTTCAAAATCACGCGTTCAGATTGACAAAATTCTCGTGAAAATAACACAGGGTCAATGATGGATTGTCAACAAGAACCAGTTGTGACAAATGGCCTGAAATCACACGACCAGCTGGACGAGGAAGTCTGGGTATTTGGTTACGGCTCTCTGGTATGGAAAGTAGACTTTCCATTTGAGCACAAGCGCAGAGGTTGTATCAAGGGCTTCTTGCGAAGATTCTACCAGCACAGCATTGATCATCGAGGTACAGAAACAAAGGTAAAGAATTTTTAATAATTTTCGTTCATAATAATTTATATTTGATTTTGCAGCCTGGTCGTGTGGTTACTTTGGTTCCATCTGTTGATGAAAATGATACTGTTTGGGGCATAGCATATAAGATTCCAGATGATAGACGCAAAGAAGTGCTAGACCACTTAGATTATAGAGAGAAAAATGGCTACGAACGTCGGAAGGTTAAATTTCATGCGTACGATGGAGAACAAACACAGGAGCCAACCTGTAAAAGTGATATTGTTATTTATGTGGCAACGCAGGAAAATGTATCCTTTGCCGGTCCATCTGAATTGGTAGACATTGCCACACAAGTGTTCGATGCGTCCGGACCGAGCGGACCAAACCGAGAATATGTGTACGAACTAGCAAACGCAATGCGTCTACTTTTTCCCGACCAGGACGACCAACATCTGTTTGGGCTAGAAGCTTTGCTAAAACATCGCGAGTCTCGACAAAATGTTTAATACAATTAAAAAATTAACAACGTTTTAGGGCTTTTAGGCAAATGTAATAAAAAACCTTACAAGTATACAAATAAACAAGCTTAAGAAGAGCTCTTTTTCTTGATGAGCTCGTCTAAGACACCGTCTATTTCTGTTATTGCTTTCTCTGAGTAGTTGGTCTGATGGCAGATGTCGTGAGCGATGAGCATTTTCATAAGTCTGCAATAAAAGAAAAATAAAATTTAAATCACAAGGAACTTTCCTATTTACGTACTCGCTCTTCATGCTGGTTGACTGCATCTCCAGACGCAATACATCCATGTTGGTAGTTTGCTGATGATTGTCCGTTTTCAGTTCAGCACATACATTTAGCAGTCCGACTTTTCTCGCTTTTGCTGTGAGCAATTCCTGTTGCAAGTTTCTACGTTGGCTTTCGAGCTCGAATATAGTATCTGGAATGGCGGGGTTTTGGACTATATTAAGTTCCGACTGCTTCTCGATTAAATCTAAACAGTCTAGAGTAGGGCGATTTATGTTCTCGATGCGTTGGCATACGCGTTTCTTGATCTCTTTCTTCTCGAGATAGCTGAATGTGGGTGGTTTTAGATTATCTAGACCTAAGACCAAATAAACAATTGATACATATATCTCTATTAGCTAAAAATATAGTTAATACCTAGCAATTCTGTACCACTTTTGTCTAGTTTCAACTTGCCCTGTGCACCGAGAAGTCGACGGGCCAGATCGTAATTCTCGCGACTTTCGGGCATCATTTCAAGATCTTCAGGTCTTATGTTACGCACAGCTTCGATGATGAGCACTTGTTGCTGATATAGTTCCATCAACTGCTCGTACTCTTCGGCATCGGCTAGAGAACTTAGCGAAGTGTTTACTTTTATAGTTTCAGTGGAAGAGTTCGCAGTTTTGGATATACTGTCGTTGACAGATTTCTCTAGAGATTTATTTATGTTGGTTTTTATTGCTAGCTGCATTATTAGTGATATTTTTTTATTCTTCAATTAAATACACAATATTGTTTAGTTATTATTATTATTTTATTCTGTGTTCAGTTTAGTAATTTTGTAATTTGAATTTTGGCATTCCGTTTGACAATTGACATTTTGCTGTTCTTTCTCGTGTTGCCAGATAGCGCAGTTCCCAGTATTCTTTTGGTATATTTTTTATGGCTGCATACTTATTGGCGACTTGCAACTCCACTTCAGGCGCTATTTGCAGCAACATGCCAAAAACATCGTTTATGTTCAAATTTTGCATGGAATCTGAGTGTTTTAATAGATAATACAATTAAATAATGTTAATTAATAATTATTTTTTTTATGTTCAGATGAAAAGATTAGTTTTCTGATTATATTCCAATAATTGTTTTTACTAAAAATATGCAATATTAGTATTGTGTAAGCTAATTGTCATTTTGGCGTTAATAATATGTGGTTATGTTATTGTATTTACTTCTTCAATAGTTGCAACATAAGGTAGTTCAAGTATTATAAAAGTACAAGTTAATCTTGAAATTATCATTAAGTACTGTTAAGGATGTAAACTATATCATTAGCAACACAAGAAAGATGACAGGGTATTTTACTGTATATTTATTCCAATGAGTGTTATTTAAATTTTCTGAAATACATAAGTGTTAGTTTTAATTCATATTATACATTTTAATACACTACTTACAATAGTTTATTTGTTATTCTATTTTGTTATTAATATTATTATTTACAATTGCTCATTTAACTAAACTTACATATCAGTATACGGTAATTCGCTCAAAAGTCGTAGGTATGCTACAGCGGCGTAAGTGTTCTCGATGGCTTCGACGAATATATGTAATTGAGCAATGGTTTTATCGTCCGGAATTATATTTTTTGTGTAGCATCGTGGTATTTGCACTGTTTCCAACATGGGTAGCTTATTTATCCATATCTGCCATTTTTCGTGTAGGTTAGAAGGCAGTTTCTCGTCCCAGACGATGGATGTTCGCCAGATTTCTTGCAGCAGTATTTTTACGAAAACCAGATAGAAGGCCAGGAATCCTAGGGGGTCAAAAACTGACATTACAATCGCGGAGGAATGGTTTCGACGATTCAGAGCCGGTGAAAACGACACCATGGATAAGCCAGCGGAAGACCTGTGACGACGAATACCGATCAAATCATGGAAAATATCGAGTTAGACCGGCATGTGACATCTCGTGACATCGCCCAGGAGATGGGAG
>JANSTU010019341.1:0-13742 GCA_027564075.1 Bolitophila hybrida
GCCAACTTCATAATGCCCCTCTTATAGAAGCTCGCTTCCCTATTGGCAAAAAACTCGGAGAGCCAATTTTCACAGGCATCTTTTGTGGCCAACTTCCGACTACCAAGCTCGATCGCCATCGACTGAAACAGGTGGTAATCACATAATGCGAGGTCCAGACTATACATTGGATCCAAAAGAATCTCCCATCCGAGCAAAGATGTGTGTGGCCTGGCGTTGTCCTGATGGAAGACAATTCGGCCTCTGTGGATCAAAGTTGTTGGCAATACAGGTCCGAATTGAGCGTTTGGCCATAGCGGAGCATAGGAAGCATAGGATTCAGCAGCGATTCGCATGCGTCGATACGGTCAAAGATGTTTTACTGCGTCATACATCAAGCTTCTTTGTGAAACCAAACTTCTTCAAATGGTTTATAACGGTTTGATGACACATGCCCAGCTCTTGGTCGAAGCTACGGCTGCTACTATGCCTGTCTCTCTCGACCAGTTCAGCGATTTTGTCGCAATTTTCGACGGCAAGCCTTCCGGAGCGTGGCGCATCTTCGGCCATCGAAACCATCGTTGTGCAGTGAAAATGGAAACTGTATCGTGTCCATAAACTTTACAAATTTTATTGGCGTCTTGAGATGCTTTTTTGCCTTTGTCGTAGTAATATCAGTAAATGCGTGTCTTCAAATCATTGGTCTTGTTACTAAATTTAAGAAACATATGCTCATACGCTAGGCGTCAAAACGATAGTCTATTTACTTGATTTCAGCCTAATTTGAGAACAATAACCGAAGGCGACGTCACCTCGATAGGTGTGAACCCCTCGCATTTGAATATTGTATATAAACCTTTACAATTGTTTAAAATGAGATATTTCATTTAAATCTCAGTCTTTATTCTCGGCATTGGTGCCTTAGACCTAAAGTCCAAAATCCGTTAATATTAGACTTCTCCGGCATTAGGTAAACACTTACTTTCACTTCGTAAAGTGCACAGCATTACTCCGTAAAGAGGGAATTAGGGTGGATGTCGTATCAAACGAAAGGTAATAATAAATATTAAGATGAATAACATCTGATTTTTTGTATACGAGAGTAAAAATTGCAATTAGATCAATTATTAAAGATAAGCAGTTGTTGAAATAAATTAATTAATTTTTACTTTTTATTTAATTTTTTTAATTAATTTATTTATGTTTATTTAAATTAGTTAGAGTACACCAACGTCAGTAATCAATAGTCTCTGTTCCTTAAGATCACTTTTAAAGTAGCTGAAGTCCATACATTTTCGGAGTTCATTAAGGGTTCATTTAGAACTATTAGATCCGACAGTCGCAGATTCGAATCTCAACGTCTATTGGATGCGAGTATTGGATCCGCTTTTGCCCAAAACAAAAGTAATATTAAAAAAAAGGACTATTTCTGTAATAATTTCTCTAATATGACTTAAATGCACTTCAGTGTTCTTTTGCGGTATTCGTACGATACTGCACTTTTGCCAACATCGGCGAGAACTTAGCTTACATTTTTCTTACGGTCAATTATAAATTAAAAGTGGGAACGTTTGATTATATTATAACGGTGTTTTTTCGGAGACAGTCATCAAAATTGGTTTTGTATCGGAGATGACGCTCTTGTGTGCTCTTTTAGTAAGTTAGAGTGGGTCATCCAATTTTTCTTCTTTCTTTACTTCCTATTATCTCACATATTGGACAGTTAACAACAGAAAACTCCCAAACCGAAACAAGCTTTTTATATTTTTTTAAGATTTACACATCTGTGACAATTTTAATGGGTTTTTCATAAATCTGAGGCAAAGTTTCAAAAGCTATTAAAATTGTTTTCAATTGAAGCTCTATCATTGCTCCAGATTTCTATAATTATTTTTAAAAAAGTTCGTTTTTCTGTTATTTATGTACATATAAATAACAGAAAAAAAAACTAATTTCCCTAACATGCCCCATTTGTATGTGTCTGTAAGCTGGATAATATCCCTAAATTTTTGCTGGCAGATCTTTATCAACAGTTCAGTTCAAGTTATATACAAATATACACTAAAGTGGCGCGTGTCGATGGTCGTATTCGCTGTATTTGTGACCCAGTTTGAAATAGACGAACATCAATCTTATATATTTCTTAATATATACATAGAAATCTATATTAAATACCATATGCTCTATGTGCATCTTGAATAGCGAATCGTCGCGTTTGAACGTCGTCCAAAAAATTTGGGATGCATTTTCGCACGATGTGATAAATAGCTGTGGGTTGTTCTTCAGAGCACATGTACATATATTAAAACACATTATTTTATATAGGACTTCTTCTAAGTGGATAAACATATATAAATTAGCATAATACATATGTTATGTGCACAGAGGGTGACCGCGTGTACGCGGCATAATCTGACATTTACAGAATATACAATCAACAAGACAACCCGTGGCGTCATTGGCAATAAAACCCCATATCGTATAGTTACATAATGTTATCCAATTAGATCTTTGATACTCTGATTGCAATTCCTATTCTAATAATAACACTTGATATTATTAAGATTTTGTTATGAACGTTGGTCGTATACAAAATCTTAATTAATATTGCAAACACACACATTAAATTTCGATTTAAAGTTTATCGACAAAGTTTCCAACTCATTAGGACGGAACAATAATTATTATTAGCGGGCAACTGTGATTTATATACGGTGGTGCTCACACAGAACTAACGGTCGTGATGCACATGTTTCTACATAAATATATATACTTGTACTTCGCGATATTCGCCTGTGAGCCGGCCGGCCCGGAAGGGTATATAGTTTTGCGTTTGCGCGGATGTAATAAATTGCAGTTGAGTTTTTTTATATATATTTAGTATACGAGCAAGTGGCTGCATAAATGTGTTCTATATGTTATAGTCAAAAGTGGGCTGGAGAATATATTACCAAAGTTTGTGAACTATATATAGAAGCTATATCTGGAACAGCAAGTATGCGGTGGGTGGTGAAGTGTATATATACTCCATGCGCGGTGGCTTTGTTTTTGGGACAATGTCGAGCGGATATGATTAATGGGCATTACAGATAATTATTATTCGGATATCACGCAAGAAAATCAATATTTAATATGTTTACATATATATTATAATTCTTATGTTGATTATTATTCGATAAATAATATTACAGTCACTGATGGATGTATTCCGGGTACAGTTACACTGAACTTGAAGACAAAATTGAATAGTTCCTGGCGGAAGTACTGAATCATATGGAATTTGAGCAGATATAATGTGTACCAGTTGGAAAAAAAAAGATTGAAGATGGAGGACTGTCTCAGTATAGAGCATTCATCTATTATCTGTTAAATTGATAGTTACTTTCTATGTGTTTGTAGGCAGGTTCTACACTGATTATTTGCCCTTTTCTGATGACATAAACAAGCGTATATCCTTGTAATATAGTTTATTAATTTCTCAATAGATGGCGCTTTGTGTGTACATTGGCGCTTTGTGGAAATTATCATAAATCAAGTCGATTAATAATAATTAATGTTGACTTATTTGCACTGTGTTAACACGCAGATTTTAAATGGATTATTTGCTCTTTTCCGATGACGTAAACAAGTACCCTTGTAACATAGTTTGTACTTTGTCCTTTGGACTTATTTGCATTTGGACAAATGGATTATTTGCTGTTTTCCCAAGACGTATAAAAGCGCATACCTTTGTAATATAGTTTAATGATTTCTCAATAGATGGCGCTTTATTCGTACATTGTCCTCTGGAATTATAATAAAGTCCTTTTTGATTGATATTTTATTTTGAATTATTTGCACTATTTGCTTTGTGAACAATCGCATACACTTTTAATATAGTTAAAATTGGATGAGTGCTAAACTTAACTTTTTATTTTCTCCCCTACTTTACTATTTACTATTACTAACATTTGTATATTTATAATAGTTGACGATTTGCATAAGTTCCTGCAAGTCATTGAAGGATAGCATGCGGTGCCATCAGGCAAGAGATAAGAAATCTATGTCAGGAAGCCAAGCTTTTTATTATCTAAGTCATCTTAGAGTTCGTCGAAGATGGAGCAAGAACTGATGAAATTGATTTGGAGTTTTCTGAAGACCTCAATTATATAAAACACAATCCAAAGCCGAAGGTATTTATGTATTTGAGAGTTGCAATAATATGAACATTTTCATCAAGCACATCCATCTTACAATAAGCTAGAAGTTTTGCTAATATATCTATAGTACATCGATATCCCAAGATATAATGGTATGCATATGTAAGTTATATATTTTCCGATATTTTCATTATTTTATTGATTTTTTTTTTTTTTTATTTTTCAACAGACGAAATACAACGAAAAAAGGAGACACTAATACCGAATCAGCTAATGCGATATCTAAAGCTATAAAAGACTATTAGGACAAGTATGCAAGTACTGCAAGATGAAATGTAGCACCACACAATGATTTGCAATCTGGACAGAATTCTGCAAAAATCGTATTTGCATATTTATCTGAAGAGTATAATTTTGTATTATTTAAATTTTACAATGTCAACAAACGTCAAAGCGAAACGTCATCTTAATGTCTACACACATTTATTCCACAATTACTTATGAGGAGAGTTGTGTAGACCACGAGGAATGTCAAGTAACATTTCGACAAATATTTACAGACAGGTGGTTATAAAAAAACAATAATAACAATAAAAATAATATCATGAGAAATGTTTAAGTAAGCTCCATCTTTTGGAATTGGAATATATATTATATTCAAATATTAAAATATTAAAACCGATTATATAATTTTAAATTAATGCAAAAGTTAGACAAGTCAACAATGCTGTGACTTTGAATAATGTTCGTTAATTTTATGTGAAAGAAATAAAAAAAAAAACTGAATAATTTTCGTTAATTTTATGTGAAAGAAAACAATCAAATGCATACCCTTGTAATTTAGTTTATTTTTTTCAATAGATGGAGCTATATTTGTAATGTCACTTTTTTATTGGATTTTATGTACATATTTTGCATTATACAAATATTGATCATTTCATACAATTATAATTAAACTGAGGCGAAAATCACTTTCAAACTGTTTCTTAATTAAAATAAATCCACACAAATGAATTAATTGCTTGAACAATTGGTGCGGTAAGCGCTAAGATGCAATGAACTAAAGTTATACAACATTAATTACGTTATATGAATAAATTAATTGTTTTATGGTTTTTTTAATTGCCATGTCCATAAACTAAAATTTCTACATTTTTTTTGAAACCTCTTTATCAAAAATTTAATATGTTTTAAAAAGGTACTCATCTAATTAAATTTAAATCAATCTTACATAATATTCAATTTAATATACAGGGATTGATGTATATTTATGTAGTAATTGTATATCGTCACAACTCAAACTATTCTAAACAAAATGCGCACTTTTCTCGACCTTTTTCTAGCGGTATAAAACACTCTACATCTCACAGGTCATCGATCATGTTTTTTATATTATTTTTGTTTTATTTCCAGTGAATTCACTTAACCTAAAACATATAAACTCGATTGAATAAATATTGATAACACAGCGAGTTCTACACGCCCGCTTCAAAAATGCTAAACAACAACGACGCGCACGATAATACCGTACGATGCACGATTCACGCGATTACTGAATGAGTACGCGATGCAGCGCAAAAGTAGTAGTGCCACAAACATATACACACTTCTACGTTGGGTATTGTATATACATTATACACGGTACACGGCGACTCTGCCTCCATAAACGTACGAGTCTTAGTCTGGGAGCAGTATATTATAAATATGATGATGATGATTATAATGGGGAGCATGCGGTCGCCACCCGAACAACCGAACGGATGAGACAGCAGCGCCAATGCGCACGAGCGCGTGACGTTATTTTCACGTAAGCACTCGAGAACGACCACATATCTCATATAAAATAAATATACATATTTCATAGGTGAAGATGCTGTTTTTCTCGTGTCCTTGTCGATGACGTGTGAGTATATATATACAATTATTTGCAAAAACTCTCAAATACGTCTATTAGATTGAATTAGTATACGTATACATAACCTACAAATATACACTATACATAATATTGAAAATATACAAGAAAATACGTGTGCATTATTTTTGTTTGACGGTGTAGGTGGGCATTGTTTGTACGCACTCATTTTATACAATATTTTCATATAGACATGCTTCTTTCAACAAAACTCTATAACCTTGAGGTAATTTTGGAAATAAACGGTTTCGTTTTACATATAGATATTTACGATATGACGTAGATAGTAAAGAAGCAAAACTATATATGTATTTGTTTCTGTGGTAGAAATACAAATATGATGTTTATTGTTGTTATTTTTGAATGCGGTTGAAATTTATTAATTGTAATACACTAGCTGAATTATTATCTGTAGATGCTTAATTGATGTTATTTGCATATCAATAACATTTGCAATCATTGTAGGAATTGGATTATGGATTCCAAACGTTTCACATTCTCTTTAAAAAGCAAGAGCGTTCTCTATTGTGCACAAAACCAAATGTAGTTATTTTGTTATATTTGTCCACATATCCTCTATCCATATAACCAGAAATTTTGCTAGCGGCATATATGCAGGAAAGTACTTTTTTCTGAGTGAACACATTTTTATGGTATTATTTTGGCAACCCTTAACAAGTTTCAACGTTTTAAGTAATAAACGATAACAGTTAGTTAACTAATTTTGTGTGTCTAAATTACATGATCACAATTATGTTATTATAATCGATATAGAGTAATAAACATTATTTCGATAATTAAATAGGGTTTTTGGCTTTTTTAATGATAAATAATTATAAAAGGTGGGATAAAATATAATTTTATACAAAATGATATGCTGAGTAAGTAACTGAGCGCAATCCAAATAAAAAAAAACAAATTAAACGCACATGATCTAAAATACTTGTAATTTTATTAAAACACCTCCATTGGGAGTATTGATAAAAGAACGGTGAACTCTCACAAAAACTAAACTAGGAATTTAATTTGTATTTAAAAATTTTTTCTTTATAATTAAAATCCCCCATATTAAATAAAGGCTAAAGTACAGTTTAGAGGCAGTTTTCCTTCAAACAAAACAGTTTCATACACACTTTAAGCGAGCGACGCGATCTGATACCTGATTCGTATGCAGGGGATAATTTCCTTCAATTTTGGGTACAATAATTTGTTTACGTCAGCGTCCCTAAACTTTATATTTGCCTAAATTGATTTGATTTATATATGAATGCCATATTTGACCACACACTAAAATTCTATTATCGATATTTTCCAACTGTAAATAATTACATTGTCTAATATACGATATTTACCACTTATCCAATGTTTCTACTGAATATATATGACTACCATAAACTCCAAATACGATTTCCTCTGTTTCTTAATTAGATTTGAAGAACATATAAAAACATTGAGTGCATTTAAACTTATTTGTGTCATACAAAATCCCATATATGAAACCATCAGAGCGCATTTTACGAGCCCGAGTCGCATTGTACTTATAAAACTGCGCGTCTCAGTATGTATGTGTGACAATAAGTAATATGTGTGCTTTTGCGTCTATATAATCTACATTCTACTTACTTTACATACCACCATAATATACACTGTTTTAGTATATAGGCACTAACTAATTCGTAATATTATACTTTTAAGCGTATTATAAATACGCGACGAAACAATATAACGCGAGCAAGGTTAAGTGCAAAGAAAATTAAAACCAACAAGTGTAGTTAAAGTTCTTGAATTTAGTTCATCTGTTTATACTTGAGAGGTCGCCACAAAACAGCTGTGCTTTTATATTTTTTTTAAATAATAACAAGTAATAATAATGTAATATGTATGTATTGATTTGATGTTTATTTTAAATTATCGAAATACAAGTGTTTTATTAATAGATATCGTTCACCACTTATGGCGGGGGTTCTGCCAGTGCATCCTGCACTCATTGTAGGCTGCCTGCAATGGGGCACGTTCAAGTCTCTTGGCATCAATCTTATTCAGTAAATATGTGAGGCTGCATCGAAGCCGAAGATCACGAGTACGCCTGTAGCGTCGCTCGATGCTGTCACGATATCTTTTCAGCTCGTTGATCTCCGTCACGATGGTAATGTAGGCTCTGCGACGTGATGACAGTAATTTTTGATCGACAGGGACGTTGGATGGTAACGATGCACTGTTCTTTGTAACGGTAATCATCTTTGCCAATTTCTTTGTCGGGATATTAGTCGATCCTGAAATGTTTTCCTTTTCCTTGTCTTTAACGGACAACTGCTCAAGCTTTGGACTCATTGCTGGAATATTATCGATATTGTTTGAAGATGTATCATCAGAAATGTTTTTCGTTTCCTTATTGTCCGAACACATTTTTGTTTCCTTATCGTTGATTGAGATTTTTTCCCCTTTTGAGTTAAGCGCAGGAACGACATGAGTATCAGACTCTATATTTAAATTAGACAGTACTTCGCTGATTAAATTCTCCATAGCTGTTCAATGTGAACAACAATTGACGACTGATTTTAAAATGATCCTTCCATCATAAATATATACGCCGTTCAATTACGGTCTTCTCTTTCTACACTAATCAGCACAGGTAAATAATTTTGACAATATATTTCATTGAAGAAAAACTGAATTACATATTTTAAACATTGTTTAGAAGAAAAATTTAATTATAAACATATTATTTTCACTTTTATTTGAAAAAACATCTAAATTATTAATTAAATTACATATTTTAAACTTTTAATTTAAGAAAAAGTGAAGGAAATTATACATTTTAAACTCTACTGGTACCTTCTCCGTCGAATGTAACCTCTTGATTGATATATTGCCAAATGGCTCTGGCACCTTCGGCTGATGAACTACTCTTTTTCACTGATTTCCTATCTACCGGAGCATGATTCAACGGATACACATTGCCCACGGTCGCCGAAAGTTTAGCATAGTTTGCCTTGAAGGCTGCTTCTAATGGTATACGTTCACGATTCTTGATAGCCAAACAATTATCCAAAAATGTCATGATACAAACAAGTTGCACTTTATTGGTTCGATGGTAGCGCTCCTCAATACTGCTTCGATACTTTTTCAACTGTGTGATCTCACGCATAATCTCAATGTATTCCATCATGTCGTATGTGCTATGTCCACGGCAGGAGATAACCTTTGGCGGTGACTGTGCTTCTGATGTGACAGATGCTTGTTGTGTCTTGCGGCGTGAGTTTTTCGGTTTCTTTGGCGTCTTTTTGCTGTCAGAGAGATTTGTTTTGTGAAGGACTGGCGTCATTAAATCGTTGCTCAGAATGGCTAGTAGTGCTTCGTTAGAATCCATTTTGTTTTGATGCAGGAAACAGCGTGTAATAATAAAATAAGTATTCAGAAATATTCGTCCGCTACGTTTGCCAAATGACTCTGTTATAACAATTCGATTTGTCTATTTTGTATATCTTGAGACGATTGGTGGTGATGAGGGTTCAAAGATACTGTTCGTTTGTACTAATTACATTTTTGTCTCTTAAAGGTACCATATTTTTCCAATTCCTTTTTATTGATTATATTTTTTTGATTTTTATTGGTACCATAAAAATTTTAATTTTGAGGTTTACATTAAAAATGCTTATCGTTTATACCTGGTATTTTACAACTCCGTATGCTACATGGTTTTTTGACATGCGCATTTAAAAAGAATAATCATTATCAGTGTTATATACGTGTCAAAATGTATTCGTTGTTTTTATTTCTAAAAAAATCACAGCCAATGTGACCTGTATTTCAAGTACTCACTAAAATAATGTTCTTACATTCCACATACTGCACAAACAAATAACCATAAATAATACAAAATCAAAAGAGTCGACAATAAATCAGAATGGTGTAGACACGGTTCATTACGTGATTTTATAGTTTATGGGTTAGATGTGCCAGTTTATACATGTGTTTGTGTTTGTCTGTGTATTTGAATATAGTACCGGATTTCGTTAATCATCCAACTAAAACTAAATGCAAACATATTTTCCGGTTTCCATTATGCGCATTATTTGCTCACCTTGATCGCATTTTATTCTAAGCACACACAATAATTCACAATATATAGGTTAAACGTCAAAAATACGCATTTTGAACTAACTGTAACTTAATATCGGTCGCTCGAAAGCATAAATGCGTGTTATGAATATAGTTTTTTTTGAGGTTAAATGATTTTTTTTTATTTTGACGTGTACCGCCTAATAACACATGGATCGAACTGTTATTTTGTGATAATTAGTGTGTTCACTTCTAAAATACAATTCAAATAAATTTTTTTCGCTGAGACTTAAATCCAGCATTCTGTTCAAACAAAAAACTTTATAGATTATCGCTGCTCCAAGAAATCAATAATTTTGCATTTGAAATAATAAACTGAATTATTCTTGTCTTTAAATACCGTACTTAGCAATTAGCATGAAAGAAGAATTGCAATTATATTTTATAGTCAAAACAAAAAAAAGAAGAATTACTGAAATTTTATAATGTTTCATATTTAACCTAATCCATATTACCGAAAAACAGTGAGCAACTCATTATGTTCAAATTGACTAAAAAAACAAAAATTTAAAAAGTGTGACATAAATGCCTTTTTAGTCATTATTTACCTTCAGATACAATTGATGATGGGAATATCACCCAGCGGACAATTATCTTGCGGTAATATATTTTTTTTAGAATCAACAATTGCGGCCATATCATTTTCAGACTTTCATACATTTTCTGTTCTTAATTCGTAAAAATTACAGACTCACGCCCACAAATTGTAATTTTAGCGAGATTTTATGACATGTTTATTGTCGCTCTCTGTTATTAAGCAAGTTGCCAAATAAATAGCAATCAACTATTTAAAAATATCTATTAATATTGTTGGAAATTGCTGAGATAATAAAAATATCCAATTATATATATTCACAGATGCCAACGGTTGCCAAAAGGAAGTGCAATGCGATGCTATGTGTCACATTTTCATCCATATAAACAATAATAACACACACAAACATATATTTGCGAATAATTTAATGAACTTAACATAATTAATTTTCCTCAAATCACCTCTGCGTTGCCAATGTCGCACCGATATACACAAACACGCTGCTGATGTATAGTTAAAATTCAATTAGGATACAATAGTTTTTCGTGTGAGTGTGTGCACTCTGTGTGCATGTGTGGGAGTTTTTTTTTTTCGTTTGTTTGTTTTGTGGTGTTCAACCGACTCTCGTATAGACACCCAGACGAGTGTAGGTATTATTCTATTAACGGACCGGTAATTAACAAATTGAGTCATTTAGAAAATGCTACATGTTTGTTTTAATTTAGAATATTTACGATAGGTGCACACCATGAGGAATTAAATGACTGCAGTGGGAAATATATGTGGGATACTGTTTTTAGAATTCGAAAAATACCTACACAAACATGAATCTCGAGTTTTAAATAAAGTCCAAAATTATAGATATTTTGATTAAAATTTACGACAGATGGCGCTTAATTAATTTAACAGTGTATATTCACATATTCGAATAAACATGGATTTAAAGATAATATAATTAGGCGTGCTGAACTGCGAATTATACACATAACCTAAAAAATATAGTTGAATAACAAAAATCGGTCATTTTAAAACAAGAATACGCTATAATAAATGAAAGTTCTATTATTTGAAACCCTCACAGTAAATAAAACAAATCATCCTTAACCTAACTTTTTGTATTTCACGTTTGTGAACCATCGGAATATTTTCATGGATCATTTAGTATATATTCTTTACGATAGTTGGCGCTAAAGTATTTAATATATTGTGTTTTTTAGAGAAGAAAACTACAAAATGTCCAATTTGTCGTAAGATGACTAAGTAGATGTTTATTCCTTTTTTCAAATGATTTAAATGCATTTTAATGGATAACAGCTTTTATTGACTTTTATATTAAAAAAGAAGGAAATAACTTCAAAATACGATATTTTATTATATCAATAAATCAATACAATTTTTTTTCCATAATCCACTGTAATCACTTTTAACCTAAATACAATTGACACAGGTAAACTGACATTATTATATTCAAGCGCAGGTGAATACAAAGTTTGCACACAAATAAAGATGATTTTAATGTATGCGCAAGCTCAATTATAATGATGACGGATACGCACATGATACAATCAGGTGTTATCATATGACACAAAATGTGTGTCTTATCATAAAACACGCATACAAAAAAATATGACGCAATATGATATGTCTGCGTTTGTTTTGTAATAAGTGCGATAATGACTGATATTTTATTATTTTGTTTTTTTTTGTCTCTACAAAAATATTTGATATCAGTCAATATATGAATATTTCCTGTAATTGTTTGAGCTGATTGGGCTCCTTCACGAAATGCGTCGCCTCTCGTGTATTTTTTTTGGAAACTAATAATTTTCTCTTTCGAATGTCATAAAATATTATTTAACCTAAGAAACTCGATATTGCTTTGTTAACAAACAAGCCAGCTTAACCTCAGACTTTGTCCCAAATAACATAAAACATTGAATATCTTAAATCTATAGGTCTCCTTCACGGAATGATTCGCCTCTCGAGGATTTTTTTACTAGTATAATAACAGTAAAATAAAAAAATAAAAAATAAAAAAAATAATAACACTTACAAATATAGTTTAACCTATAATAAACCTGTTGTTATTTTGATTACAAACATGTGGCTTTTTCGATGACACATACAATAGTTACACATCCCTTTGCGTAGATAGCGCCACATGTTAGCATGTTATGTCACAATAAGTTTAGCATCAATACGTACAATAAAAACTCCAATTTATTAAATTAATTATAAAACATATAAGGATGTATTATGTTCTAATTGACAGCTGATTTCGCTCCTCACACGAAACCATATACCCATATTCGATTTGTTACACGTAATTCGATGAATACTGATGTAAAACTAATTTATCTGATATCACCATACTCCCCAGAAACCTTATATATACCCGAGATCGTTCCCTTATACATATCGTTAACTTATTTTTTTTATCGACTATTAAACAATCGCAAGCGCAACACGCAAAAAATCGTTGTGTACTACATGCAGATATATGGAGAGGAGAAGCATTCGGAAAATGCGATGTGTTGAAAAATCAATAAAATCTGGGGCAGTGCTCTTAAAATGTGTGACTTGCGCTCGTATATATATATATATATATGGGTTTGTGTGCATGCTAATATATAGAGCGAGGGGGTTGCCAGCAGCAAAGTAAATATGTATTGGTATGTAGGAGCAGTGTGTTGTCCCATATGCGGCAAACAATAAAATGTTCTCGTTGGGCCACGGATCGTTTGAGGTTGGAATATATTCATGTGTTGGGGGATGATGTGCGTATATACGAGAGAGATGGTAATATTAAAATTTATGTATTTCGTTTAAGGAAGTATAGAACAGCTGACAGTATTTTTTTACAGTATCAATATATAGAATTAATCTGGCAATGAAAAGTTCAATTTCTTCCAACAATTGTAATAATAAGAATAATTTGAGTTACTGAAAAGTTCAAAAGTCCAGAAATAGATAAAATACAGCAATTTATTTTAAATTACATTAAAAATGCGTGAATTTGTGCGGTTCTTTTTAGCCATGTATGCATTTATTAATT
>JANSTU010019352.1:0-13741 GCA_027564075.1 Bolitophila hybrida
TGACGAGTTCTATTGGGATATTGTCTGCTCCGGCTGCTTTGCCGGAGGCTAGGCTGGCTATAGCATTAGAGATTTCAAGAGCTAAGAGAATAGTTCTGTGTTAATCCAATGGTGTTACTAAATTCAATGACAGCATTATTTAATATTAATGGAATAGTATTATAACTGACATTATTTCATCGAACTAACATGGCTTGTGTTTTATCTTCATTCAGGTTCAATCCATTATTGGATGGTAGATTAATATCAATTTTTGTGCTAATATGTGCATATTTTGCATTTTTTATAATTGTTGAAGCTTTATTACGTAAATTATTAAAAAGTAATCTAGTGGCATCAGTTTTGATTATTTTCCAATGCCTATATGCATTATCACGATTGAGGATAGCCTTTTGAACTTCCGTTGTAAACAAAGGTATACAAGTTGGTTTCTTATTTCATGCATAGATATCCAATTTATGCGCATTGTTGTTAGTCAATTAATCTGTACAGCCATTCTGTTTTAATATCACTTAGCCCTAAATCCAAGCGATGACGCCACGTGTAAGCGATATTAATTCAGTCATTTGTATTTTCAAGCGTTGGTTTTGCCGCATGGTCAACACTTGATACGTGCTGCAGAAGCGCTATAACATATTTTAACGCGTTAACGCATGAAAAAACGATGCGTTGATAGTATGTTACTTCGTGGTAATGCGTTACCTTTAGAGAGATTTTCGTACCATAAATAACCTATTGAGCAGTTGTAAGGAAAGACAAAGAATCCTTGTGGGACATAGTGCCAGTGTGCAATATCTCACATCGGATTCATTGACCATTACAGGTTCACACGACTGGTCAGGTCATTCTAATGTTCTGTTTGTGCTTTGCTACTCTTATTGTGCTCTACTGTGCTCTAACACTCACAACACATACATCATCCCCGTCTTCTTAATTTGCCCTGACGCGTCTCTAACAACTAACAAGGCATGAGATCCATGCACCGAGATCTATCTTGCTATTTATATTCGGAATCGTGAATCATCTAGCCATCATACACTTATTGTTCTATGTATATTATGTTAATTGATGGCATTATTGTTCCGTTATTCCAATTCAATAACCTATTACAGAAATATAATATTAATAGCATCAAGAGGAACCTACTGATCCAAAGTGCTACATTCGAAAAACACATTGGTCTGCCAGCCGGGATCGAACCGGCCAGCCAATGGTTAATAGTTCGGTAAAATTCTGATGATTATTAGGTATCAACATACAAACACACGGATATACGAGTATAATACTTGAGGATCGGACAAGAAACATAGAGATTTTTTTTTTATTATTATAATATTTGAATTCAAGGCTGAAATGCAAAATATAAAAGACAACGTCAATTATTATTAGTAAAGAGTTTTTGCAAACATGTACACATACTATATAGTTGAAGTTAGAAACAATAGAAAAACTTGCAGTTTTTTGCGTTTTTTTTTTGGCGAGATATTGTAATGCGGAGTTTTGTATTGCGGGATTTTTAAATTCGGGATATTGTAATGCGGGATTTTGATACGCTCCAGTGCGATAACCCACAACGGATTAATTGACTAACATCTCTACAGAGCCAATACGCATATAGGAATACAGAAGTATATGAGAGATTGAGATTTTGACAGCTCTTAAATATAACTAAAAACCGTACTATTATGTCATATTATGCAAATATTGCAAATTACCCTCTTGTGACAAGAATTCACTAACGAGGACTGAATTCTTCTCTATTGAATAATGTATTTAAAATATGTTCAACCGAACTGTTGTAATGACAACAGTGATATACAAAAATCAGTTCGATAAAAACATTCAAACGAATAACATTAAATATTATATATATTCAAAAAAAATTCCAATATTCTCAAGTGTATTTTGAACACCAAATTATTTGGTGAGAAGATTTCACCTCAGAATTCATTGCCGAGAAATGTAAACCTGCGCTGTTGTTTCGAATTTTTGAAGGAAGTACATCGAGAAAATTATTGGAGTATTTCAAGAAATTTTGCAGTTTTCGTGAAGGTCATAAATGTTATTATATTTAATTAAATAAGTAAAAACATAAGTTATTTGGGTCAGTTTCTTGAACCCCAAATAAAATTGGATCAATTAATGTATTCTCTTTTAATTTGTTTACTCAATTCAAACATATTTCCTATACATATTTATTTCTGTTATTTAAATATTTGTCAAATTTCAAGACTGAATCAAAAATTCTATTCGATAGAATGTATTTTCATATTAACTCAGTGGAATTTAAATCTGCTGCCTGCTCCCTAGACCATGCCTTGTTTCGCCATGGACGGTAGCCACAGAGCTACAAAAATTCATACGTACTGCGTCGTTATCTAGTTGTAATTTAAAATAAATATTTATTTATTATTTTTTTCTTAAACACTAATCCATTTTGATTATTTTCAACGTTCAATGATTTTTTCTCGTTTTGTTTTATCATAAGTTATCAATTGAAATTGGAGTATTTTTTTAACTAAGGAGTACGGGAGTATCAATTAAAAAATTGGAGCATAAATACTCGAATTGGAGTATAAAGACAGCGCTGGTTCACATCTCTACTTGAGATAAATTCACTTGACAAAACATTCAACATATACCAAGAAATATTTAAAAAATATATACATGTTAGATGTCATCTAGCGGTGAGTAGTAAAAGCTATACAAACTAGTGCTGCATTCTGTTGTTCTAATGTGTAGCCCAATACATTTATGGTATCACGAATGGTATTTTTAACGATTGGGCAACTCTTAACTCTCAGGTCTCAGATATAAACTCTGACAATTTGTCGTCCGCCATATTTTGTGGAACTAATAATTTCTCAGGAGTCCTGACGAATAACATTCATTTTATCATTCAGTAAACGTGCAAGAGATTTACATTTATTGTAATTTGGTTCATAAACAAGTCTTACACAATTTCGTAAACCAGTTTTTCAACACCATGTCGTTTATACTAAAAAAAGAAGAGACGCTTGTTATAAAGTCTGCGAAGAAAGATGTTCTTAACAAACTTGACATTGTCTTCAAAACAATCGACTGTTCAGACGGTTCCAAAAAAAATACTGACCCAATAATAGCCAAACAAAATCCAGATGATGCAGATGTTAAAATACCTAATGGTAATTGTAGCACGACTAACGTAAGTTTAAGTTCTAAATAAAACAAATGTTTTAAGTATAGACATAAATGTAATACACAAATAAGATATAATAATTTAATTCAAGACGGCGTTAGACTTAATAATAAGTGATATTATGACTTTTCAGAGTTTTCCATCTAAAGCCACTGCAACAAATTCATCTGGTCATGATATGTCAATTTTTCGGGTTTCTTGTTCTTGTGACGACTGCCTCAAATACAGAGACACAATTATGCAGTTGTTTCTGGACGATTTTGAGTACAATACACTCTGGGAACGATTGCAATTACTCGTACGGAAGTTTTACGACATAGTGCCAGAGTAAATTTACAATTAATTATTTTATATACCTTTAAATATCTATATTTTACTAATAATAAATATTTAATACAGTGACTCCAGCATAATGGCACAGAAGTATGATGCAATTATGACCAGAAGCGCAACTAAGTGGCTTAGTGATGGTCGTCTGGAAACAAAGAAGAACATTCAGCTATCCTTAGGTTCTAATCTGCCTCTTTCCAATGAAATGACATTCATCCTAGTGTTCAGCATGTAATAGCTGTTTGTTTTATTAAGAGAGGAGCTCTAAACTTTTATTTACCATAACAGGCTCTACACAAGAGATCCTCATCAGTTGTTTGAACTACTCTGCGTCCAGATGAAGTCAATTGCAATTGCATACAGTGAAGGATTGAAGGAAATAATAAAGCCGAAAACAGAGGATAAATCCGATCAACCGACTTACAATCCCATAGAATTGTTAAACTGTAACATACATTTTCATATTAATTGGTATTCTTAATTTAATTTATTATAATTGTGTATTTTAGTCATTTTGGATGGTTATGATAAGATTTGCAGTGCGGCTAAAGCTTTGTCACCATTATTGTTTGAATTACAGCGTGGGCATTTACAGAAGTTTTCGCTAACTTGGAACTTATTAAATAAACGTGTCTACCAACGGTGGGTCTATTTGGAAGTACAGGAGTTAATACCAGAATGTATTTTAAAGGTACACATTTTATAATAATATAATAACTTAACCATACTAAATTCTACTTTTTTTAGCTTAAGGAACTTTTAGACACTGATAAATATAAGACTATGGTTTACCGTTTTATTAAATTTGATGACGAGATGACACTTACAACACAAATGTGGCGTGACGTGTGGTCACTTATTCATGACTATCACATGGAAAGTGATGACATTGATAGAAGAAAACGCATTTCAACGGTGCACAAGATTTTAAATAGTATAAAAAACTCAACCTTTGAAATTAGCGGTGTTGGTTTTGGGAGTCCAAGTCAATTGACCATCGAATGGTTGACTTTGGATGACCGTAACACAGTATGGAATTATACTGTGTATTATATGCGATGTCGGTGGATTCAGTGTGCAGATCAACGGCTTTCATCTACGATTGCAAATGTGCAGTGTTTAAAATGTAATTTCGCCCTTGCCAGTCACTATGTGTACGTATTTTTAAATTTTAAACTTTCATAGAGCGATTGTTTATACTTTAAAAAAATTGTAGTGATTGTACCTGTCGCACATGTTTAATTGCTGGTGGACCTTGTTTCACTAAGTTAAAGGAAAATACAAAACAAGTATGCTGTACAAAGTGCTCATTTTTCGAAAAACTTGATCGAGATTACTTGGATTATGTGACCAAAATCATTAATAAAAAATCTGACGAAGCCAATAAAAAGATAAGATTAGTTTACGAGCCCAAGGATGCGTCTGATGATGGAATTGATCCGGCAGAAGAATGGGCAAGAGATCACAATTATCATTTGTCTTGGGCAGTTTTTAAACATATGCCAAGTGAGTATATAATTAAACAAACAATTTGGTAATAATTTAACAATTGACTATTTTTTCCAAAAATAGGTCGCCAGCCATATAGTACCGCTTATTTTAACGGAGAACACTTTTGTGCAAAGCAAAATCCACCTTGCACAAAAAATGAATGTCGAGTTGCCATGCATATCATTGCTGGTCTTTACCCACTGAATTTTTCAAAATTTCTTATAAAAGCTTATCAACCGCTGAATGAAGATGAACGAAAAGAGTTAATGAACATTCAAAATCTTTATTTTACATATTTGATTCAAAAGCTTTGCGATGACAATAGTAAGAAAATTAATCCTATTCATGCAATGGATTTACTTTGGAATGTAGATGATAGCGATTACGCATTACTTTGTGATATTGGATCAGCTTTTGCCGAGTGCTATCTCACGGACACGCCAATTCCGATAGACGATACAATTGAGTCTTGTTTCTTGACTGATGGCTATGACATTGAATTGAATTTGTATTGGTTAGAGTGCATTTACATGGCCAGAGGTATTGAATCCCCACCTGAGTCGCCATCAAAAAAAAAAGACATTGAAGAAGATCCAAAACTAAAAGAGTTGAAAGAATTACGCTTACAAATGGATAAACTATTCCTCGATCGATCAAACACTAAGCATAAAGCACTACTGCAGAAAGAAGACTTTCTTACATTACCATTTATAAAAGCAGATTTAGCAGGTGCAAAACAACTTCAAGAGGCAATTGCTAAAGTTGCTCTAGCAGATTTAAGTGAATACGAAACTGAAGAAAGCCAAGATAAGAAAAACGACCATCTTGCTGAAGCCATAAAACTGGCAGTTAATCAGAAGCTTAACCAGTAAGTTATATAGTAATATAATTAAATTTGAATTTTATTTTATTTTGAATATTTTCCGTTTTTGTATAGGAAACTTCAAGCAGAGCTAAGAAATCTTAAAAAGGAACACAGGTAAACATACATACTTTTACATTTAGAAATATGTGTATTTGACATAATTATTTAACTTTAATATTAAATCAACAGTGTCCTCAAAGATATGGTTCGTGACCTAGAACAAATAAAGGAAAATGAAGAAAAGCTCATCAAAACTACCTCCGATAATAATGGAGTTCATCAATGTATATGTACTTATTTGTATATGTTATGTAACATTTATATAAACATGTTTTCTATATTATTAAGGTTGTTCTGATCATTCCGAGTTTTTGGAGAATCATCCTATCAAGATGTGTCATCGAGGTGATGGTCAATGTAGCTGTTATTATTGCACAATTTTTGGACACACCGTAATAATATATACATATATATAATTGGTTATAATGATAAACATATTTTTGTATTTATAAGGAATGTACTCATGGACGCACCAATGAAACTCGTGACAGGCTCCGTAAAAGATTACACCATCAAATTAATACCAAGGAATCATCAAAGTCTTCAAACATAAAGCTTATGAAAAATGCACACGGCGTTTTTAAAAAAACTTCTGGTCCACCGAAAGGAATGCCAGCATTTTCGTCTAAATTACCTCAGGTATCCTCATTTATTGCAGAAGATTTTATCCAACTAGGAGATATTCAAAACCTCGCAAGCAGTATAAACGAAAAAAAAATTCTGAATATTACACCTCCATTGGGACTTTTGGATGATTTAGCACTGCCAGGTGTACTTATTGGTACCAAGCGTAAACTGCAACCGGCAATCGCTCAGCAGGCTGAAAACGTCACAATCAAAAATACAGAACCATCAAATCTGGTTACTTTCTCAGAAAAAAATCAATTAATTGCTGCCAAGGAGTTTATAAAACATCCGAGTTGTGATCATATAGCTGAAATACCCGAAGCTTCAAAACCAAATCCTACTGTTATACCAACAAACACTAAGATCACAAACAATATAGTAACCACAAAAGTTAATTGTAATCTGAACACTAATCAAACTAATATTTCCAAAAAAACAAACGAAAACATTCCAGCATTGAAGGTGCCACAGGGTAGTGCCGCTCAATCCACCGAATATGCTGCTATTGAGGATATATTAGAATTCATTGAAGGAAGCATTAGTCGCAAAGATTTACAAAAGAAAGCCGCAAAAAAGGCAAAACAAAGACAAAAGAAACAAGATGTTAAAAAGATTGAAGAATTAGAACAAAATCGTGATGAATTTCATGATATATTCTATAAAGAATACGACGCTAAAAATGAATTAAAATCTTTAAAAACTATGAAAAAAAAAGATAAAAAAAAAATTCTGGAAGCAGAAAATTGTGTTAAAAAACTTGGAAGGTTACGTGCCAAATTCGAAACAATTATATTGGAATTAATTACAGAGCTTAAAAAACATAATGGCGATTTTAAATTTTCTTATTTGCCTACAAAAGAACAACAGCTACAAAGGCAACAAGATATTTTGAATGTAAAAAATGATTGTACTCAAATTGGAAATGTAGATCCTCCTAGAATTGATGATAATAAAAATAATCAAAATCAATTTCAACCAGTTGAAAGTCCAATTATTCATAGCCAGAGACAGAACTGTGAGGTATCATTAGATCCATCAAAACGTATGGTTACGATAAGACGAGTTAACGTACCACATGAAGATCCTCAAGTGACCGTCACTGCTAAAGGTTCGTCACCAGACAAAGACAAATTATTGTATACTTTTGTTAATGGCCAGCTTGTAAATGGTAAGTTAAATACTTTTACATATTTTATATGAATACCTAACATTTTTTTAACATTTCAGGTACATCTGCTAATATTGTTTTAAAACCGCTGTCTGCAACACAAGTTGAACAATATCATCTACAACACGAGCAGTTACGACAACAAAATATATCGTCTGCGATAAATAATGCTGCAAAAATCCAAAACCAATCAAACATTCAATCTACACAACAGGTTATAACCACTAAAAAAGGAAAAAACAAAACAAATGTTTCAACTAATATTAACACCGCCCAAAACGTAATTGAGCCGAAAACAGTAAAATCCAAAAAAGATAAAACTAAAGACGCTCAAAATCAGAAAAATAATAATGTTGATTTTAATGCTCGAAATGCATCTAATAAAATTAAAAAAGATGACAACCAGCCCGCAAAAAATAAACAAACATCAGACATGACTGTTGAACAGCTCACGAAACAGACAAAAGCTCTTAAAATTGTTGCGAATGAAGTAGATGTAAAAAATGAAAAGCGTAAAATTAAGGCGCCTAAATTTGAATATGCTGATCCACAATATAAAATGAATAAATTTGATGTTTTGGATCTTGACGACGATGATTACTATATATCCGATGTTGAATCTTCGAGCAGCGATTCCACAACAAAATTTAATACAGAAAAATCTACTCAAAAACCAATAAACAAAAAATCTGTACAGATTACTTCGCAAAATCAAATACCAAATGTAATTAATACTACAAAACAAGTTTCAGCAGTTTCAAAAAGTTTGAAACAATCTGAAAAGTCAAATAAAAAGAATCAACAAGTCAATGTGGTTAAACCACCTACTCCAGTTCCAGAACTATCGAAGAAACGAAAAAAGAAGCTAGCACAACAACAGGCAAAATTAGATTCAATGAAAAATAACAATTCAAGTCAAACGGCACCTAAAACAACCGCTTCCGTAATTAAAAATTCTTTAAGTAATTGTATAGAAAGACTACGGATAAGTGATGATCCTACAAGTGACATTCGTCAAGGGACACCACACGCTGTGGTACAGGTAATTATATTAAACAAATAATAAAATATGCTAATATTTTTTTAATGTCAATAGAATAATGCAAGTATCAGCATTATGGATCAATTAAATCGGGGTGTAAGAGTAGAGGGTCTAATGTTGCCTCCAGGAATAACATTGACCCGTGTCGATCCGGCTACCGCCGAACAGGTTCGTGCAAAAAAGGAATCAATTAACCGTATTTCGCAACCAATGCAACCGACTGTAGATGATCAATCGCATCATTCACAAATGATAAATGGTCCAATGATTGCAAATCCACAAAATATGTCACCTTTAGTGGGACAAAATCCGAATGGCTTTATTATGGTAGATACAATGAACTTAAACGGAAATCATCCAAAGCAACCGCATGAAACTGCAGCAGCATCAACATCAAAAAAGAGCAAGAAGAGCCGCCGAAAAAATCAGACTAAAGGTAATGGTTCGATTTCGAATGTTACTAATGGGGCTCCACCAAAGCTTGTTACTCTTCGAAATCCATTGTTTCAAGGAAACAGCGAAAATATGCGTCCACAACACCCACCACAACCTGTTCGAACAAATTTGCCAGCAAACATTGATCAGCCTGCTGCTATTATTAAAAACGAAAATGGCATGTTTACTATACGCAATCCAGTCTTGCATCATGCTCTTTCTAGCAGTATATCTAATCCAATTAATGGAATACCTTATAAACAAGATAACCATCAAAATAGTTCAACTGTCCAGACTCGACAAGACAATTTCTCATTTTTCTCTGATAATTCTATGATGACATCTGCTCCTATTAGCAATGATCCTCCATTAAATCAAAATACTCATCAAGCTATAGGAAGTGAAGTGAAAAATGCTCAACAACAAAAGCAAATGGCCTGGCAGACTAGTGTAACTAATCATCAGCAACAAAATTCCTCACCTCGTAATGGAGACATATTCAATCACATTAATCATATAAATCCCCAACAAGCTAGATCTTTTTCGCCATATGATTCAAATCAGGGCGTCTACACTTTTAATAGTGATTTTATAAGAGCATCTGCGGCTCCTCCGTGTCCACAACCACGGAGTTTCTACAATGGCAATGGTTTCAATAGTGTTTATTCGAACACAACTCTAGGTGACAATAATAGCCTATTTGCAAATAATAGCCACCACCGCTGTGAGGAAACTGAGGCGTTGTCCTCAACAAATAACTATTACGAAGGTATTAGTCAGAACTACAATAAGAAATTTGAAGATTTAACATTTTTGCATAGCCTGCAGCCGGGGCAACGATTAAATAGTGAGGTATTATTCAAAACGCATTTTTTTTTTTATGTTTTCATAATAATTTGTTTGAAGGTTACCATACACAATATTAGTGAGTCAAAATATCATCGTGAACAACAGCCACCAATGAACAACGGAGTTGAAATATCACGAATTTCGGGTTCTCAGAAAAACATTATTGGGGCTTCGGATGGATTTTCGCAAAACTCAAGCTTGGCTGTAGGAAGTCATCGTCAACATACCTCAAACCGATCGGATGTTCATATGCATGAATTCGGAGGGTATTAGACTAAGTTTAATTTTTCATTTCAAATTCTAGAACATAACTTCTATGTATTGACATTTGTAAGACAATACATTGATTTCAATAAATTTCAAAATAATGCTTTTTTATTTATAGACGTTTAATTGTGCATTTTAAATAAATAAATTGCATAGATTTAATTACAATTATGTTGATAATATGGTTTCAATGTTATCACCGCCCATAACTTCCTCATCATGGAATCTTGCATACTTTATTCCAACGCCAGGATCTCGAATTTCAGATGACTAAAAAAAAAAAATATATTAAAAAAAATAAATAAATATGCAAAAAATTTACAATGATTTCTAATTGTTGGGCAAGCGTATTTGGTCTCTTGCGTCTGTTGTACACAAATAGTGCTAAGACAATAAAAAACCCAGCCAATACAAAAGATGCTGCTAAAGTATATCCGGTTTTGAAAGATGCTTAAAGGACAAATTAAGCATTAGAGATCAATAATAACGAAACAGTTCTTAATTACCATATTTATATTCGTTTAATTTTATTGATTTGTCTGTTGTAAAAATATCTAAGGTTTTGTTTTCAAAATCTGTTGTAAACATCGAATCCAACGTTGTCTGATAATTAAAATCTGTTGAACTGGAATAATCTATCATTGTATTAGTATGGAAAAGTGGCGAAGTATTTATAGTTGAAGCATCTTGATTTGTAGTTATTGATTCTGTGGAACTAGCTAATAAGATCATTTTTGATTCAGTAATTTCATCTGAAGTGGTTGCCGGCTTAGTTAACCGCAAATCTTCCGAAACATGACTGTCGATTTGTTTTGTATATAATTCTGTAGTCCTTGAGGATTTAGTTGTTACACTTGTTATTTTGGAAGAAACAAAATTTGACAAAGGCTGCGACGTAAATATCTCTGATTTAGCTGGCGCTGTAGAAGAAGATGTTGTAGTCATCTGTTTTAATTCATTAACAAATGCTCTAAAAATAATTGCATATATTTAATGTTAATCACTTTGTTTAAATGTTTTAATGGAAGCAGGTCAGATGGTCGAACATTTTTAACGGCCCAGCGCAAAATATATACGGTGAATTGTCTTGTATTTTAAAAAGCCAATCTGGTTTTAATTATTTAACATAATTTATTGACTTGTACAGTTCGGGAATAAACTTTTAAGGTTTTTAAGCAAGGTTAATATCAACAAATGTGACCAATGTTCCGAATAGGGATTAAAGGATCTAATATATATAATTTATTACGCCAGTCTTCATTTGTTATTTTCGCGCATCTGAACCGGACTCGTTTTATTTTGTATGTGTACCTGAAATATCCTAGCCTGCTGCATTTGCATTTAATGTATTTATTTTCTGTCAATGCAGTTTTTTCGCAGAACTTTGTAGACCAGCTCAACCCATCCCATACCTCACACTATAAACTCTGTTTTTTAATAATACTTATTAAAATTGAATGTTTGTGAGATCGTACCTTTACTGTAAATTTTTCAAATTGACTATTGAATGGTATAATAACGTCAAAGCTTTTATTGTTAGTTCGCTCTGTAACATTAAGAACTATCAAATTATTACTAGCATCAACTTCCAGTAGAAATATATCAAATATCTGCTGTGGATTTCTGACAGTATTGGAATGTGTTATGTAGTCACTGGGAAACAAAGTCTTTCCAATGCAGTAAATGTTTTTATTGTTGATTTCAAGATTTCCGTTAAAATATACTGTGGCAGCACGTCTATCGGATAAGTCCATCGGAACCTTGTGATTTGACCGAAGTAGTTGTGGAACATTAATTCGGTTAACTTTGAAAGCAACAGATGATTTATCTAAATAAAAAAATTAATAATTTTTCGTAATTGATATTTGATTTTTTACCAAAAGATAATTCTGAGAAAGACGGTATTTTGCACATTTTTATCATAAATAAATGTATGTTTTCAAGCATTCTCTGTTGTTCAATACTAACAACAGTCATATTTTTAGACTTCAGTAGAGATTCAGATAGTTGTAATTTTGTTTCCATAATATCTTGATCTATATATGAATGAATTGTGTTTATGTTAGCATACACAGCTCGTTTTGTACGTTTGGAAGAAAGAGTAAGTTTGGAGCTTTTTTCCGACGCTTCTTCCAATAATATCAAGAGATTCTGGATGACAGAATCATTGGGAGGAAATATACTGACTGAACGCCGTGCATATCTGACAAAATTAACTATATCGGCTTGAGATACATAGTATCCAGTTGAATTCAACCTTAAACGTTCAATTTCTAATTCCACTATACGCATTATGGTTTTATCCAAATCATTAAAGAGCTTATCATTGCCTCCCATGTTCTAAAATATTTCAATGTTTTATAAATATTATCAAAAGAATATATAAAATATACCTACCTGAAAACTTAAAGCGTAAACCAAAGCTGTGTCAAATGCATATTCATACTCTAAACGATTGACGGATGAATTAATCTGATCTAATAATTTTTTGTAATCTAATTCTGAAAAATTCACTTTGGTTGTTGTAATATTTGGACCATCATTAATAGAGCACGCTAGCCGTGAATCACATACTTCAAAAAATGTACTGACTGGTTTTTCTGTAATAATCTTAATCTTTGTATACTATATTTTATTAATCCTCCGGTCAATATATTCCGAACACTTCAATATTTAACAATATTTTTGTTATTTTCTATCTTATATATAGCTTCATTGTACGTAATTACTCTTCATTATATTATAATTTATATGCGTTATAAGGAATTTACCTAATTGCGGTTTCAAACATATCACATACAAATACTTCATATTCTTATAATTATACTTGAGAATATTAAATCACGACATTCCGGTTATTCCACGTTCCACCTTGGCACGTAGCAAATATTCGTCCAACTTCAAAATGTTCTATATGCTGCGCTATTCTCAAAACAACAACAACAACAATGCAAATCAAATGAGCGAGACAATCAAGTTACCAAATAATGTTTGCATCATTGTTCCATCTAGATACGCTTTAATTCAAATGTGTTTCAAACCATTCGAGATAGTGGGGTTCTCTACAATAACATTCAAACTGCGTTAAGGATATCCTTACAGTATTTTACTGATTACCATAAATATCTACATTTAAAACATTTTGAAATCTTCGTTATTTGAATTCAATTTTTATGTACTAATATTTGCTAATATCGTATTGTGTACAATTAAATAAATACTGTTATTTAATTAAGTATAAATGGCAAGCCACCATACCATTTGTCCACCTCAAGACATGTTTAATAATAAGAATTATTGTTTTTATTTCAAATAGGTATCTTAAGATATATATATATATATATATATATATGCAGTTACGGATGAAAACATCAAAAAAATCCACAAAATGATTTTGGATGACCGCAAATTAAAGTTGCACGAGATAGC
>JANSTU010019363.1:0-13740 GCA_027564075.1 Bolitophila hybrida
AAAGGCAAACAAACAAAGATTCTATTTGAACTTCTCGTCACTTTTACGGTTATCTATATTATGCAAATTAGGAACTTTTGCACATCGTTTGGCATTGCGGCTCCCCCACCCATGCACACAATGCTCCATGAGCTTTTACATTTACGAAATACAAGTATAGTGTGTATACAATAGCAAGCAATTTGCATATCGTTTATATGTCGCAGATTTTCCATCGTACATAATACAGATATACCATTTTACATTTATACATATATATATATGTTTATATTTATACATGAAAATGTTCATTGAAGTTCAATGGCATGATGTACATAGTACACTCTGGAAAATACCAGGTTCAGACATAGAACTTTATGTTAACAACCACATCATTTGTGGATCATAATAATTAATAGGAGTTTTCCTTCAGGTGCATTTCCAGCACAGTGGTTCAATGATTTGGAAACATTTCTGTTCTACACTTTTATTGATGTTTAGCGAATATATAAAAGATATATTTTTATGTAGTTCATGGAAAAGTTATTCATTTTCTCAAATATCTCTTATATACACACCGTTGAATTCAAAAGCATCAGGTTACGTAAATAGACCTCTTTTCAATGATTTTCATATTTATTCATTTCAAATGGAAAAGTACACATACACGCCACTTCAAACATACTAATTAAATTACACCGAATTACGTTTATAAATGTCTTCTTTCACGAGAAACAGTTGCGAGAAATACTCCGGAAAAAATCTGAGTGAAACTTAACCGAGACCGACCGTGGTTTTCCCGGTGCAACCACGCGATGTACACACATACACAATTACGTATTTATAGTGTTTGAATAGTCCTGCGTTGTTTGAGGTTTTTGCGAGTTCAGAGGGAGAGTACACAGAGATTTTAATATTCATTGGACGGGACATTTGCTGCTTAAGAATGTAAATGTTTTTTATTTTATTGTTACCAAATGCGCGAGTGCTCATGTACATTGAAAAAAATATGTGAAATAAAAACTTTTCGAAATCCAACAGGGAAATCGGGTTAAGTGTACTTAAAAATGTATATTATGTTCTATAAGGGCAATTTTTTCAAGGAGTGCTGAAGCAAAACCCGTTACAAGTGAGTTAGAGTCGCTTCATTTGATTTTGCAAAATCGAATAAGGCGGCTCGCTTTGTACGGCTCTATAATAAGTACTACTTGAATAAAATTGTTCTATCATTTTAGAAAAAAGTAAATTCCAATATTTACTTTTAGGTATTCGAGAGAGCGTCAAATTAGTTAAATAGGATATAGAGCTAGAGACAGACATATCAGAGCAACAGAATCATTGCAATTTGCATACATGGGTGGGCGTGTTGGCGCCATATCCTCCTTAAACGGGGTTAAAAAAATAAGATAATTTTAATTTGTATGTGCTGTTTAATTATTAAAGGAAAAAGGCTGCCGGCCGAAGAATTCAAAAAAATGCCGTCTTGAATCGGTGTATGTATAAATTATAAAATTATGTATAAATTAATAGGAAGTTTTAGAAAAAAATATACTTATTAGGGTATACTATAATTACTATAATTTAAACTTCCGCAAAAAAGGTAAAAAATAGCAGAAAAAAACAGTATTCGTGAAGTTGAGTTATTTCGTTCATATATGGATTATGAGCAAAACTAAAATGCGCAACGAGAATTTGAGGAATAAGACCAAAGATATTCCATACATACGCCAATACGTTTTCGATATGAAGCATATTTTTGACACCGATCAACTTATCGCCATTTTATTCTTTTCAATGTATTTATTCCTTCTCTGTCGCATATACGAAAGGGTAAATCACTGGGTAGCGTGAAAGTAGCGTTAATTAAGTAATATGCACAACGCATTATTTTGTTTTGCATTCCAAAGTAATCAAAATCGCCTTCCGCCAAATGTATGTCTAATTAATTTAAATGTGAACTGTAAAGGTTACAAAATTGAACTTGAAGCTCGTTGGAAATTGTACCCTATGGCCAATAACTTTTGAATCAGGCTTAGCGAAACCAACCCTTTGGAATGGCTGATAGTGGGTCGTAGAATAGTACCATGTAAAACTTCTGATTCGATATGAAATTGTGATATGATGTGATTTCTGTGGATAAGACAAACCTTTATAAACCAATAAATACCAATTTTTAATTATTTAATTTATTTATATTATATATTATTTAATTATAAAAATATATTTTTTTTATTATTGAATTTAATATTATAATTAATCGTTATCTTAGTACATAATTTATAGTAAAACATTGAGTTTTAAAACCCGTGAACTATGTTCAAATCCCAAATTTTCCCATTACGCATATTACAAAATATTACAAAATGTCGTGCTATTTCCATTCGCACATCTCTGAGCATTGGTGTGATAAATCAGCTACATGTTTTTTTATGAAAATATTTGGTCTACCCTTTGTTATTTTGACAACAGGACAAATTCTCGGAATAAAACTTTTAAGGGAGATAGGCCGTCAAAGTTTTATTAAACATACAGTAAAAGTCAATTTTAAAGATAAAAGAAGAAGTGATAAATGGTTGAATGGTATCAAATGAAAGGTAGCTTTAGTTAAATTAACCATCAGATTGTTTTCTGTTCGATCCCCTAAGTGAGAGTTTCTTAAAATACTATTTCCGCTCTCCATTAATTACTAAAAAAACAGTCTTCAGCCGAAAGCCGCCGATAATGTATAGTCGGCTGACTACTCTGGTCGGAAGAAATTTTATACTTAAGTTGTTGTTACATGTTTTTGTTTCTATATACGTAATGGGTTACACCCACTTGTAACTTCAATTTTCTATAAAATAAAAAAAAATGTTGCATATTTTTTAATTATAACTATCTGTGAATAAGTCCTTCAAATTTCATTTACTGAGATATGAGCGTTGAAAGAACAGAATCCGTTGCGTAGACGACAAAGAGCTCATGCTAAAAAAGGTTGCTTTAAAGCGATTATAAGCCACAAGAATTTTTTTAAACGCCATCAGACCCATATTATGTAGTACTGATCTCAGTAAACCAACTTTACTTGAACGAACCCGAAGATCGTGTCGACTGGAGCGATTGTTTTCAACATAGCAGCCTACCTACATTGCTGTTAAACTGTTCAACGAGGATCGAAACCACTTTTATTTTTCCTAAATTCCATTAAAGAAAATAGTGGTCACAGTGCGCACACATTGTCACACATATGTGGAAAAATCGACGACGACCGGATTGCAGTGGGAGAGTGCCGCGCGACCAAGAACACTCGTGAGGGAAGAATTATGAGAAAGCAACAGCAAAGAAGAGCTGCAATATGGCTAGCTACAATATGGGTCCAAAATACATGACTATGTAAGTTTACAAAATAAATGTTTCATGTAAACTGAAACGCATTTTTCTCGAAATGGAATTTTTGAAATCGGTGACCAAAATTTCTCTAAAACTACTCAACCGATCTTTTGAAAGTTTGTAGGCTTATTCAATACAAAAATGTAGTTTTTGATCGCTTGGTTTTTTATAGCCAAAAAATACCATTATTTTTAGTGAAAATCGATTTTTAAACTTTTACTGGCAATCATTTTGTCAAATATGCATTTTATTAAATCCTTCGATTAAACAGTAGTTTATATTGTTATTTAACTAAATCCATTGATTTTTTTGTTATAATAAAGGTTCGAAGAAATGGTTTTAGGGTGTAAAATCTCCGTTGTGGAAACAAGGACCTTGTCACAAAAAAGTGCATTCATTTGAGGTTACGAAGTACAGGACAATGCTAAACTACTTAAAATGTTAGTTCTTTACAAAACACTGAACTAGCAAAAGCCTTGTAAACCATTATCCAGAGGTTTCTGGGGGGACGAATAAGTCGTCAGGAACCTTTTGTGTGTGCTGATTACAATCTTGACAGAACTTCCACGTCGTTATGGTAAAGTTTACATAATTTTACAATTTATATACATACTAATATTGTAATTAAATAAAAAAAGAATTGTCATTTGAGTTATACATCGATTATATCATTTTGCGTTTATAAGTCGATCGAATTTCTAAAAACTCTGAATTATAATTTTTCTGCTGTCAGTGCAATCAGTTTTACTCGCACAATAAACCGAAGAATATATGGAATATGGATAAGAAGATGGAGGAAATTTAAAGATTGATTGATTTTCAGAATCTGCCCTTGTCTAATTTCGAAGGACAAATGCACGAAGGTATCATTCTACCATCTTCTTCTGCTGATCTTCCACAAAGTAAAATATATCAATCAATAATACATACACATAAATATGTGTGACCCTCTAAAATCATTGAAAAGTCTAAAAAAAATCTTATTTCAAGTGGCGAGTATCGGAGCAACCGTTGCCCTACGTTTAAGTTGTAAAACACTAAATTGTGTCGACAAAAAACTTTTTTCATTATAATCGTGAATGTTTATTCTTCTTATATCTTCTCATTTATTGCCATCTGCTGTAGGCATAAGTAACATATATTTGTTCGCATCATGAATAGTAAGGCTTACACTCGTAATCTCATCGCAGAAGCAGAAAAATTTATCAAATGGACATCTTTTCTTATCTTTTACCTTTTTAGCAATCAATGCTTGGTAACTCTCGCCAGTGTCTCACACATTCACGATCATCCTTTCTCGCATATTCTACATTAGCCCGTTTAGCTGATTTTTAAATAATGTAAGCGATAATGGATTGTGCTAAAAGACGTTTAAAAGCATCAAGTTTATCAGAAACAGTGAGTGTACACAATGGTTCGATCTATTCTTCATGATAGTGAACATATTCATGTTCCTAATTTAAATCTTTCATTCATTCATCGTCATTGGTCGACTAAGATTAGCAAAATAAATAAAGGTCGATTTATATTAACGCAACACTGCTGTCAGCATTTTTTTGCTGGAGAAACGAAAAGAGATGTTGTGATTAAAATTCGCATAATTTAAAAGAAGACAAAATATGGTGTCTTTGTAATCATTGTAAAAGTTTATGGATACATGTTTGACATTCAAAAACACATAACAAACAAAAAATATTTATTTTAAGTTATTTTATTGTTTAATAATAATTGATGAGAATACTGCCATAAAGAATGTATAATTTTAGATATTTTATGGCAGCAAAACTAATAAATACACATATATTATGGAAAGCAAAAGTGTGCTGGGAGTGTTGTTTGTACCTCTCGCACTTATTTCAACATGAACTTTGCTTCTCGCTTTGACAATGCTGACAGTAGTGTTGCGGTATTATAAAACGACCTTAATTCCATTAGTCATTTGCGTATAAAATATAATAAAATATATATATATATATAGTGAGTTAAAACACAGTAAAACTTTTTAAAGAAAACAAAAGCGAAGAAAAAATAAAAGAAGTGTCATTGAAGACAATGCCAAAAAGATTTCTATTGACTGCGCATTAACTATTTTCCCAGCCGTTGCGTTTCAACTAGAAGTTCCTTTTGTCGATGTTTTTGCTAATTTTAAACATGACGGCACTTCTGATTGTGATACTGACGATGCTATTGCTGAATTCCCATCTGACGACACCAGCAATGGTGATACTGACGATGTTTTTTTCTGACTGCCTACCTGACGTCATCAACAATGCTGGACCCGCTACTTCCGTTACAAGGACGACAAACAACTTTAATTGTAATAATAATTTATATTCATGTTTGCCTTTTTATTATCAGAATGTCCAATGGCTTCTTATGCTGACCGCTGTAGGATCTTGTCGTTGGAGTCCCTTTCAGAACAACGAAATAATTCCGGAGTGTTCTTCAATTTCGACTTGCTGTCGTGCCGCTTAGACGCCCCTAATTTGCTGTCAATTGTTCACATAAACGTACCAGCTCTTCAAAACAGAACAGAACTTCTTATGGGCAAACAGAGCCAATGAATAGTATGGCCAAATCTTTTAACCGCTTGTCTTGTTTTTTTGATTTTACAACATCGCGAAACGCGTTCCGGCGAAACGTACGGTCTATCTTTATATCTTGAGTTTTTGTTAATGTCCTACGACATTATTGGAGTCACATGTGACCTGAAGTATAATAACTCATAATTAGATGTTTGGATAGTTGTCCCTGGTCGGACTTAATATCCAGCCCTCTTGTATAGTCTAATTTTCTAATATTTAATTTGTATTTTGTAAACTAGTATATTGTAAACATGTAAACGATGTATGCAGTCACTATATGAGAGGTGGATGTTGAACGTAGTTGGTACGACTCCATCCTCACTCAGTGATGAGCATTTTTTTTTTATAAACATTGATAATAAACTGTCAGTAGGGGTTTTCCAGTTGATTTAAAAAAAATTATAATTATACAAATTACTAAATATACGAGTACACACTAAGTGCTAGACGAGAAGTGGTTAATACAGGCAGTTTTAAATGACTGAGAAAAGATACGTTTAATGTATAGCGGCAAAGCATTCCAACTAATTGCACCGTGTACAAAGATAGAAGTGCAAATTAGATGACTAGAATTAGCAGAAACAATTATATTAACAAGACGGTTTGAGAATGAACCTTTTTTTTAACGTACAGATATGATGGTATTTGTGTGTTAATCAGTCTTTCGGTAAAAAGCTCTTGAAGGAACATATACTCTATCGACTTTCATTTATTTACAAATTTATCAAACTTGCGAAGGTGAAAGACAAATCTGGTACAAACAGTTTAAAGGGGCTAAGATCACCCAATATAATCATACCATACGTTAGAAAGGGAATCAATAACGGACGAACTAATTTAAAGCAATCAAGAGACATTAGAGACATATTTAGTCCACAAAGAAAGAAGGACAGCAAACAATTTGGAAGAGATATAAGATGCATATCCACTCCAGTTAAGTTTATTAGTTCAAGGTTATTAACGATATTATAAATAGAATTGGGTGTATTATAAATATAAAGAGATGGTAGACTTGCTAGAATAGTACGTTTATGTGGTGTAAAAATAATGACTTTAGTCTTTTCTCATTAAGTAACAGCCTGTTAGTTAAGGTCCATTCAGTAATAAACTCGTGCTTAGTTTGCATAGTAACAAACTGCTGATACTGGAAGAAAGGGTGAAAGCAATATCTACACATTCATGACGGTCACTTACAATAGTTAGATATAAAGCTGGCTGCCGAACTTGAAATTGAAAATTGGCTTCTTAGTTTACTAAAAAGGATAGAATTAGATACCATATCAGAAGCTTTCGAAAAGTCAAGAAAGACAAAACTGGTACATTGCTTATTGTCGATATTACTGCGAATATCATCATTTACATTTAGAAGAGTCAAGAGCAGCAGAAGTGCTGTGACCAGAACGAAACCCAGATTGGAATTTGTTAAGTAGATGGTTATCTTTTAGGCAGACTTAGTTAGTTGAGTATTTTCGAAAAAGTATTTTGTAATTTGTATTTTACAAATACTTTTTTCAAATAAGTATTTTGTATGTGTATTTTTTTGTATATATATTTGTGTTTATAGGCATGTTAAAATACTATTTTCAAAGTATTTAAAATACTTTTTGAAAAAAAAAGTATTTTAATCAAATAGTAATTAAAATACTAGTATCTTGAATTTAAAAGAGCTTTGTCAAAGAGTATGTTTGTATGAAGGAATGACACAAGCATATTTCGAAGTCGTGGGAAATGACGAAGTCATCAAGCTAAAATTAATAATATGTAGAAGATATGGAGATATTATGGGAAGTAACATTTTTAAAAACGAAATAGGTGCTGTCAGGTCCAGATGACTTAACTTTTGAAATTGTTAAAATCAAATCGGACAAAGATATTACATTGAATGAAAATCCATGAAAAGCCGCATTAAATATTTGAGGTAGCTTGTGATATAGTAGGTATGAGTAAGAAATTATTAAAGTACTGTTAGAAAACGGTAATAGAGTTTCAGAAGCGGATGTTATGCCTATATTTTTAAGTTCCGCCAAAATACGCGAGGCAGGAGAGAGTGACTAAGGAGTGGAGCAAAATACAATTGTTTGACTCTCCGTATTTCTTGGGTGGCTTTATTACGTAGCCTTTTAAAATTCGAGAGATTTCCATCCGTTCTGGTACGTTTCCATATTTGTTTAGCTAAGTGACGATTTACAATGGCCTTTTGAATAGTAGAATAAAACCAAGGTTAACTGTTCTTAGTGAAGCGTTTAATAGGTTTGGAAGGAGCATGATAATCAATCAAAGCAAGTAGATTATATTGAAATAACATCACATTAGTCACATCACATTAGTCATGTTTAAAATATCATTCCAGGATAAAATAATACAAGAAAATAATTAAATCAATAGCTTTTAGGTCACGTTTATAACGAGGAACTACGACCAACGGTGCTGCATTACAAAGATATCTACTAACTTGGATATCATGCCTTGACATAATGCTATCCATTATGATGTATGAGTATGAGTGATCATATTGCACGGATTATTAGAAAGAGGAGATCTACTCTAATATACACAGGCAGTCAAACTGTCCTAAGACTTTTGTAATACTAAACAAAGTATCGAGTCGAGTCGATACAACGTAGACAGCGATTCAAAAGTGATTGGAATGAGTTTTCATTAAAAATAGCATCCTTTCAGATGCTTTTTTAGTTTCGGGAATATGAAAAAGAAGCACGGAGCTAAATCAGGTGAATACGGTGAATCCTAGTTCCAGCGAGAGCTATTGATAGAATAACATATATCGGCGTCAAATCTTCTTCGTCCTAGCCATTACTTTTCCTGAACACGCTCGTACGTTTGAACTGACTTTATCTCAGAAACATAAACATAACCAAACTTCTACTCTGCGTCTATAATTCCTATGCCGTTGTTATTATGTTTCCAACTGTTTTAGTCGACATCGCTATTTTATTGCAATGTTACAACTGCGACAGTTTGTAAAACTTGGTTTACACTACATGTAACTGTTTGGCGATAATATAGAATCACAATTATCGCTCTGTATACCGTTTGCTTAAGTATTAATTATATTCAGAATGAATTGAAATCGAAAATACAAAATACGTTGAGAGCTATTGAGGGATGTGTATATTGCCAAAGAAAAAGTTCAATTGAAGGTATGTGTCAAGAATAATAATCAATTTATGCATCCGCTCGATTGATTTTTTTTAAGGGTATATGGCCATTTCGCCAAATGCCGTTTCACCGAATGGCCGTTTAGCCACTGTTGTTAAGTACAAAACTTTGATACATTAAACTATTTAGTTCACACGCACTTTGTGTTGAAATTAATAAAAATATATTATAGGATAAATTAAAGAAACAAGCATTCGGCGAAACGGCGTACATTCTTTTTTAAGATGTTTTGCGGACAAACAATCCTGCGAGTGTATAATTTTTTTGAAGACTCTCGATGTTATTATATTTATTGTTTGATTGATTGATTTTCGCTCTCTAGACTTAAACAAAAAATATAAAAAAAAAAAAAAATAAAAATTATTTGTTTACCCATATATTTTGCATGTATCCATAGATTTACTTCAACATCAGTTTGGTTTCTTTAAAAAATCTTCTATATAAATTTTTCTTCAATAATATAGGAGGTAGTTATGGGAAAATATTATATAAAAATCAAGCATAGCAATAAAATATTTTTTATAGTGTATTTAGCATAATTGAAATCTAGTGTCTTTAATACATAAATCTTTAAGTTTTCTCCAGTTTTTCCAAAACGAAATACACATTCACGTACCAACAAAGAGAAGTGCAAAAATAAACTGTTTTCCCGCCATTCTATTTGTTTTTGCGTGTTTACTCACATGAGTAATTTTCTAACGTGCTGTGCCAGCGTTTTACCCTTGGCACAGTGCCGGTGGTGGCGCGACTAGTTTTTCATCGCTTCCGTAAAATATATGTATACTTATTTAAAATATATGTTTGTAGTTTTTGTTGAAGGTTATCGAGCGTATCGGACAGTTTAATAAATTGATTTTTATTTTATAGAATTTAATAAAACATAAAATTGACATAAAAAACATTCTTTTAACAATATAAAATGACCTCGCTGTAGTTTTTAATAATAACTTGTTATGTAAAACATTTGTAAAAAAAATATATTTTTAGTGAGTTTGGACCAGGTCTTCCAGGATACTTATAGGATTCGTCGCACCGATGCAAGAGTTGCTAAGAATCATTTCTCACAGAAGTGTGGTCTGGTAGGCCGACCACAATTGTGTTTTACTCCAATCGAAATTCATACATGTATACAGGTTTTGTACAAGTTTTAATAAACAGCTCATTCGAAACATTTCGCACCTTGCATGTGTTTCTTTATTTCACTGAAATGAATACCGCTCAACGCAATTTAGCGTAAAGCAAAGCGCTTTTAAATTTAAATTGCTCCTTTGTAATGAAACAATGTCATAACACACACCCATACAAAATCTAACTGATGTGTGTTCATTCGTCATGGCCAATGTACACACGCTGTCACTCACGTGCACGGTAACTGCCATTTTTTGTGAATTTTGCTTTCTTAACGTTTTGCAGACTTTACAATTTTGGACATACATAATATATATGTATGTATACAATTATACATTGTACAGAGTATGTATTTATATATATTACGTAACACAATGTGTATGTGCTCCAGTTAAAGCTTTCGAGCTTATATGCGGGGGGAATCAGGCGGTTCTTACAAAACCCCACACAACCGTCGCGTCGGCTGCCCGGTTTAAGCACACAAAATCACTTGCGATCTTTTTGTGTGTTTTCAGCATTAAAAATTCTGAGCAATGTGCGGTGCTGCGTGTATAGAGTTAAGGGGTCGTATTTTTGTTTGCATATCATTGATAGACCAGCAGCGCGGCAGCAGCTAAATCTGAAAGTGAAACGACTCGGCGAGCTGCTGCTTCTGCTTAAATGAGATACGTGCGAACCATTTTTTACAGAATCGACATAGTATACAGTTTTTTTTTCTTTTTTGAATTCTTTAGTTCTGTTTAAAATGTTGCTGAGAGTACTATATACTATGTGTAGTCATTTTTATATTTATTACTTTCTGTTTCACACTGAATTAGGGTTCCTGATAACTTTTTCGATTTAAGTATTTTCAAAAAAAACAATACATCTTAAAACGTTATATGATGATTTTCACAAAAATACTATGATAATTTTTGGATTTATATTAAATATACATATAATAATAAAAAAAAAATCTACCCTATGCCACTGAGGTACTGATGGTTGCGGATGCTGGTGACACGATTAGGGTAAGAGGTTTTACATATTCATGGGCCACTTTCTAATTAGTATTTAAGAAAATCCGTGTATTATTTTGACTAGCTACTTGTATACAATACATTAACTGATACCTGAAATAAAAATAACATGTAAAATAAAAACAACAAAAAAAAATCGAAAAATATTATAGAAAATCGAAAATATTATAGAAAATCTGGCATGTAATTAATTTGCTTGTAAAGCTATTTTCACTGTAACCACATTATATTCTGCTTGTTCGTTTATCAGCGGAAATTGATAGCAATATATGGTGGTCCATTACCGTATGTCTCCACCTCTGATGGCGTTGATCCGAAGGCCGAATAGGCTTGCAGAAATCGCAAGATTCTGCAGCATTAAATCCACATCTTCGTGACGATGTGCTAAAAACCATGCATCGTCAGCGTATTCAAGGTCCTAAAGGTGGTCGTACAGGCCGTTTTGAATGCCTTCATCTAACACTGCGATAAAAAGCAGTGGCGAGAAAAGACATCCCTGTCGCACTCCACTATATTCACGACGAAGATGTCTGAGAGCCATTATGTAAGACGCGATAAGGAGATCCGGCGTACATCTCTTAATGATTTTGGTTATCTTGATAGGTACGCCCCTGCGAATACCCTTTTCGGAACCCTGCTTGTTAGCCGCGCCTATTCCTCACGACAAGTAGACACTTTCGCCACTTTTCGGAGATGGCGAAGTTGTCTATTCTGCGTCTCGCCGTCAGGGAAGACCCATGAAACTTTGTGGCAGGTCTTGTGGGGAATAATGTCCCGGCGATTCACAATTGACGTATGTCATGGGTCATGGGACATGGGTCAACCCTTCGTTGTTCGACCATTTCTTGAGCTTAAAATTGCCAAGAGTGAAAAATAGTCCACACTAACTGGGACCATGCACACTGCCGTTGACTTCGACTTAGTTTTCAGATGTATATGTGACTGTACAGAAGGACTCATATACCAGTAAGCCGCTCTAGCTAATACTGGGAACGCTGCCGTTGTAAAGAGTTCATCCGCCAAAAAATAGCCAATGAAGCACAAATATGCGTGATGTTTTGCAAGGGTTAGTGATCTGTAACAATATATTTGTTTATAGTAACACGCCTTGTTACAAATCTTCAGTCTAGTGTTTATAGACCGAAACGCTCGAGTGCACATCTAAGCAGTGTGACCCCAACTACCACACTGGAAGCATTTCCAGTCAAAGTGCCCAGCAATGACTTTGACTATGGATTTAAAATTACCCGAATTGCAACTACTAACTACCAACTAACCCGCGTATTTGTTATTTTTTGTTTTTTATTTACATCTGAAATTGTACAAAAGTGTTGAAATAAAAAACTTATATAGTAAGTGCATTTGTCATTGTTTATTGATAAAATTATATTTTAAAATACAAGGGCATTTAAGGTACTCATGCGACTTCTCAATTTTGTTACAAAATTTCCAGCCACAAAAAAAATCGCTCCGACGCAATTGATGTTGGTTTTACTGTTGTTAAATAATTATCATCATATTTATCATATTAATAATATTACTATTAATATGGGTTATTATCGCAGCAATGCAAGTCTGCATTTCAAGCTGTTCGCTATTTTATTGTTGTGTGTCATCACACACCGATTCATTCAAATTATCGTCTTCGTTTCGACATAACCATTCTGGTTCGGGAACTATTGAGCAATAAGAGTGGCAGCCAATGTCTTCGTTGATGACTTCTCTGAATAATTGAAATGTTAATTTGTCACAGGAAACTAATTTGAATATGTGGTATTTTGTAGAAATCAGATATGTTTTTGTAAATAAATTGATAAGATAATTGAATCATTTATAACACCCAAGTAATAATTAATTAGGATGGCTATTTTTGCTAAATTTTGGTCATATTATTCGATCTTTGACATTGTTTTATTACAAAAGATGGCTAATCTTTATTAGTCATTAAATACACTTTCTGATTATATTTGTTTGCTAAATTGTAAAAATAACCACATAGTGACTCGAATTTCCAAATAGTAATTTTAACAATAGCCATATACCTACTTATATTGACAACGAATAAGCTATTATTACTATTTATTTAGCAAATGTTGTGGCTATTTCGCTTTTTTTTTGCTATTTAGTTTTAAATCGTTATTTAGTAATAATATGTGCCAATTGGTAATTGTTGCTATTTAATTGCAGATAAAGCTAGATCAATTTGTGTTTTTTGCTATTCGGTAATATTATATGCAATTTAGTTTTGGAACGTAATTTAGTAATAAAACTAACCCAATTTGTATATTTTGTTATTTTATTACATATAAAGCTATATCAATTTGTGTTTAGAATAACTATTTTGTAAAAATGACAAATTAGTTATCTGATTACTAATTTGAAGAATTTTATGACCTGACATATTGCTAATTATAATTTATAATTTATATTTTGCTAAATTATTTTCAATATTACTACTTAGTCATTGTCAACTGTAGACATTT
>JANSTU010019374.1:0-13736 GCA_027564075.1 Bolitophila hybrida
ACATATATTCAAATATATGTAATACAAGTTATAGAAAGGATACAATTTAATATGATTTTAATTGAATGCTGCGAGCATTTCGTTGAAAACGGAAGTTTAATTTTATAAAAATTAATTAATTTTCAATTTCCAACGAAATTATGTTTAAGGGATAGTATATTTTGTAGTAGTAGTATTGTTGAAAATGTGCGGGTATTTTATAATACTTGTGCCCGGGTATAACAGGTATTATTTGCATTTCGGATCCGGACTCGGGTCCAGGTTGGAAATTGAAATTAAATGTTTAAAATAAGTGCTTTGTTCGTTCGAAGAAATTGGAAGCATTGAAGGTGAAATGTTTGTTCTCTCCGATGACCAATTTAAAGATGATGGAACATAATTTTTGTAACCGAATATAGTCTAAAACTCAATATCATTTGCTGGAAAACAGTTTTTTTTAAACGGTGTAAGAAAAATTATATTGATCCACATCGAAGAAACCACCAGCGTTAAAATATAAAACGATGCACCGAGAGGCGGCAAACCGTTTAAGGTGAACCGTTATACGCTGTGAATCGAAAGGCGGCGAAACTTAGCCAACACAATATGACACAAACTTCCGATTTTTTAAAGTTTTTATTTAAATTATTTCGATTTTTTTATGTTTAGGGTTTGTTAAAAAAAAATATTATAAAAATACCTATGTTTAATCTTTTTTTTCGATTTATAAAATTACCCATAACTCATTTTTATTAATACTTTATAAAATTTAATATAAAATTAAAAAAGCGGTACTTTTATTCAATTTTCAATTATTCATAAAATTGTTCGATGAGTTCCCAACGAGATGCCAACTTGCCCCTCTTTTAGAAGCTCGCTTCTCTATTGGCAAAAAAAAAACGGAGAGCCAATTTTCACAGGCCGTTTTTGTGGCCAACTTCCGACTAATCACTTGGTGCGAGGTCCGGACTATACGGTGGATGCAAAAGAACCTCCCATCCGAGCTCCCGGAGCTTCTGGCGCATCACCAAAGATGTGTGTGTCCTGGCGTTATCCTGATGGAAGACAATTCTCTGTTGATCAAAGATAGCCTCTTCTACATGAGTGCTGCATTCAAGCGATCTAGTTTTTTGTTGTAAAAGTCCGAATTGAGCGTTTGGCCATAGGGCAGCAGCTCACAGTGGATGATTCCCTGCCAATCCCACCACACACAGCAGAACCTTCCTGGCCGTCAATCCGGGCTTGGCCACCGTGTGGGCCGCTTCAACGTGCTTCGACCACGACCGTTTGCGCTTCACGTTGTCGTAAGTGACCCACATTTAATCGCCAGTCACCATCCGCTTCAGAAATGATTCGCATGCGTCGATACGGTTAAAGATGTTTTTCTGCGTCAATTCATGTGGCACCCATACATATACTTCTTTGTGAATCCAAGCTTCTTCAAATGGTTTATATCGGTTTGATGACTCATTCCCAGCTCTTCGCGATGCTACGGATGCTACTATGCTGGTCTCTCTCGACCAATTCAGCGATTTTGTCGCAATCTTCGACGACAGGCCTTCCGGAGCGTGTGCGCATCGTTGTGCGGTGGAAATGGAAACTCTTCTTTTTATATGTGTAGAAACACTGTGGCATAAGGAGAAAACGATTCATTATGATTTATACAGAAAATCATAAAGATATATCTCTTAGGAGGTAACATTTAAAAAAAATTCTTAAGTTAAGTTAAGCTTGTTCACTATTTCGCAACTATACCAGGAAAATTGCAATTTCACATTTCATATAACTTATTTTTCTGTCATATTAATTTTATCTTTCTTCTTATTCCAGAAACGAAATGATCGTGAAGAAATTCGCCGTAGACTCGCAATGGGATCCGAAGATGAGTACTTTAGCCGAATGCACGCCGAAAAGCCACTTCGTAAGCCTAGTCTACATTCGCGATTACAAGGAGGTAATTTAAAACCAAACTTTTATAAACAAAAATATACTTTAATCAATTTAATATTAAATATATAGGTATGAATCTACAAATATGTTTCATGAACGAAACCGCATCGGACACAGAGAGTCCAAGCTCCGACAGTGAATCTTGCCCCAAATTGTCCAAGTCTAGCTCGTTTTCCAGCAACGCTTCGAGTGGCACTAACAACTATTATTCCCGGTACAGTTCTTCATCAGTCACCCATCCTTATAACTCACGACCGCTTACTGTAAGCATCAATAAGAAAAATACTATAGAAAAAGGTATAATCATAGATTTGTCAATATAACTACAGAAACTAAACTATAATTTTATGCATTATCTAGTCCGTCCCACTAGTCTACCACTCGGAGCACGGACCGTATCAAACGAACACAAAGATGCGGATTTCTTTACGAAACAAGCACGCCTACAAATCGAAGCACGCATGGCTTTGGCTCAGGCCAAAGATATGGCTCACATGCAGATGGAGGTTTGATTTGCCTAAAACATCAACAAAATGTTTTTATTTTTAAAATTACATACTTTTTTCTAGATTGACCGTCAAAAGAAGAACCAGTCTCCAATAACGCAAATTATTCGTAATTCACTTGTGAAAGTGGGCGTAACACTTTCACCAGAAAAACGTCGAGTGTCTCGTCAGATGCTAACCGACATGAATATTGCTCAACTACAGATCATCGTGAACGAACTGCACACCCAGATTGAAAGACTCAACGAGAATCTCGTGCACTTCCTAATGGAACGCGATGAGCTACACATGAGCCAGGATTCGATGCTCGTCGACATAGAGGACTTGACTAGATATTTGTAAGTATATATTCGAATTCATTAATAAATATAAATAAATATTGTTGTCCTATTCCTCAGAGGTGCTAAGGAGCGTACAAACGACCAAAAACACAACAATCAACCGGCCACCCTACCAACACAGGCTGCTCAAAATACCGCCCGGACGCAATCACAAAATAAGCTCCTGCGCATAGCTAATCTAGTCAAGAAGTAAAATATGTATCAGCTTATTTCGTTAGGCAATAAAATCTATATTGTTATAGAGAAATGTAGATTAATCTTTAAATATACAAACATTTAAATAATATACAAAATACACAATTTCTCTCTATTTTCTTCATAAATATTCTTGAAATCATAAATGTTCTACTTTAAATTCGTAATTTGAGATATTTATTTGTTGATATATTTAGATGAATTCACATTTCCTCGTTAAAAGTGTAAATAGCTATTACTAAATTCATAAATATCTTATTAAAAAACAGATTAATTGTTAAATTGTCCGAAGGTAAAGCAAACCTATATAAACATTAGTTAACCTTTATTTTTCTAATCGTAGTCACAACTGTACATTATGTTAAATCACATGTAAAACCATGTATATAAAACAAAGTAGTTGATGTGTTCTCCTTGGCAGCATACGATCTTAAGGATTGATCCCTTTTAGTTGTATCAATGACCAGTATTAATACAGAATAAAAAATATATATATTGACAAAAACAAAAAATTGGAAGTGTCTACATTTATAGAACCACTTCCGGTGCTTATAATCACGCAATCTCAGATCAAAATGAAAAAAAATATAATATCAATACTGTCATATCACAAGTTGCATCCAATCAATAAAACTGATACTTTTAACATTCAATCTAATAAAACCCGTAATGTATAATTTATACACCCAAAACCCCCCAAACCAAAATATAAATAAATGATTATTAGGTAACCTTTATTGTGTGCCATTTATTCAATAAAACTTATTATGTGTATGAACAAACCAAATAAAAAGAAAACGTTAACATATTTAAGCAAGATATAATCTAACATTCATTAAGAAAAACAATCCTTATGATAAAAACAAACTAAATGATGATTACACATAATTATTATCCCGATATTATATTATATACATTTACATATATATCGAAAAAGCTTTGCAAAATAACAGTACAACAAACACTGTTTTATGGATCCAACTTACAAACAAAAAACAAATATTACGTATTTTTCGGATATGTTAATTATTTATATTATATAATGTTATGGAATTATAATTTCTGATTGTTATAAATTGCTTAAGCAAGTATATTTAAACGGTATATATTATAGGATTATACAATAAAACATATATGAATTTAAACAGTGTATATTTCAATAAACTGCACTTATTAAAAGAATTTAATATCTAGGTTTTTCAGTGTATTAATGTGTATTAAAAAGTCCAAAATTTGTGTGTATATATATTTTTGTGCAATTAATTTACGGGAAGAATTATTATTATTTTACAGTTGAATTGTCATCTAGTCGAACTGGATGAATAAAAAGAAGAAACAAAGAATTCCACTACAACAAAACGATTTTAGCATTTAATGTGAAATTCAAGTTTTTTTTTTAAGTTATACAATTGACTGTTTAAAAACAGCTAATTCGCTGCCTTGTTAAATTTAAAATAACAAACTATATTATACAAAAAATAGTCGATACTTCGGAATAAGCTTTTGTGCCCTTTGAAAAAGTCCCCAACCACTTGAAGGAATTTACTAAGGAATTACTAATTTCTAAATTCTCTTTTCGGAAAAGTAGCCAGCAGTATCAGACGTGTGTTTTTGTGTACACAAACCGAGTTTTAAGCGTATTGTTTATAATAAGTTAAGCAATAATGCTGTCCCACTTATTATTTCGGTATGGATCCTCAGGCAGCCGTCATGAACCAGATAAAGCAGTACAAGCTTCAAGTTCATGGACTGAGAGAGCTGAGAACGAAGATATGAAATGTCACGCTAATTTAATAATACCAAGCCTTCGGACCTCACGTCAAAAGATGAATTCGCCGTCATTCACCTCTGTTATATAATTGGTACATTTAACTGTAACACCAAAATAGGGTCGGACAATGAAGGGTTGAAGCATAGCCCGGCGATATTAAAATAAGGCGGCGAAAGTATCTACTTGACGTGAGGACCAGACTAGGAGCAGACGTTGGGAGCGACCACCACCATATGATTAACACGACCAAACCGAATGCTAAACTCATTGACGTTTCAAGACTAAAAATTCCTGAGGTCAAGCAACGGTTCTGGGTTCTTCAGAGAACTGCGGACTAGAGCAACAATGGTAACCATGGTAACATACGCTGCAGTGCATTGCCTCGTAAAGAGAAGTGTTATACGCGGCAAGAGAAGACAGGCCAGCGAGATGGGAAGCTCAATCGGATAACAAAAAAGCTTATACAAACCGCACATCAAATACGAACCCGGGAAAAGGGTGTGGTAGGGTTTTTTTTAATTGAATATTGTGTCAAAATTGACGACGATCGGTTTATGAACGTTTTATTCCAAATTATTTATTGTTCAAAACTTTAAAGCGGTTTTCCTAAAACTCACGTTTCAAAGTCGGGGCCCCCTATAACTTCAAAACTACTCCACTGATGCTTTTGAATACTATTTCTGTACATAATTTACGAGGTTACGCCTGATTTTTTTTTTATTTATTTTACCATAACAATATACAGCCGATGTTTTATCGCAAAAAAAAAATCCGAAAAACCCTTTCCCGTGTTACCTAATGACAGCGATTATCTTATGAAAGAACTTTGATTTTTTGTATCAAATGATCCAGCTCCGAATTATGAGGCGCACCGTCATTCTACTTTTTTTCCGAACACATTTTTTTTTATTATTCATGAAAATAATACACAATATTTTTCGAATGGTATACTTTAATATACTATTGGTTTTAATAAATAGATGGCCAACTCTCAGCGATGTCATTTATTGCTACTGCTATTTATAGCAGGATGTCCTAGTAGTACGACCACCTTCAGGACCTAAAATTCGCTGACTATGTTTGCTTTTTGGAACATAGTTATGAAGATGTCGACTCAATGTTACAGAACCTAACGATTTCTGCAAGCTCAGTCAGCTTTCGGATCAACTCAAAAAAAGCCTGTTGATGGAGATACATATATTCACATCTGTGCTCGAATCAGCAAAGCTCCTATACTACTATTCTTGTGCGCTGCAATTGAACCCTCAAGGAAGTCGTAGCAGAGGTAGACCAAAAACGACGTAAAGGCGCCCATGAGCTGAGTTAAACTGGATTGAACTAGAAGGCGACAAAGGCTTTGGCTTCAAACCGTGTCCAGTTCCGCACCTTTGTTGCTGAAGCTCTATGTCCCAAATCGAAATTAAAGTAATATATATTTATTAAACAATATATTAAAAGCATTTCTTTGTCAAGTAAAAGTAGTTTTTATAAATATTCAATTATTCAATTAGATGAAAGAAGGATGCCGTTAGAAAATATGGAAGTTTTAGGACTTTACTTTAAAGCATTTTTTGGTGGACCGGCCCAAAAATCAAATAATAATAGCCAGCATATTCATGATCTCAATGGTTGCAAATGCATTCCCGGCGTTCCTCTGTGTGAAATGCAGTGACGACTGGTTTATTTACAGCGGCGCATCCCAGCATCCATTTGCCATTATATCACTTTAATTGCAAAAATCATCGCAGTGAGAAGCGATGTATTGGTCACAGGCGTTCTGGGTGAGTAGTTGTGAATACACGAAAAAAAGTCGGTGTGTGACAACTGTTTATGTTTTTTTACTATTACCTGCAGGTCACATATAAGAAGTGTGTTTTAAGTTAATATTAAAAGATAAAGGAAATGGTCGGCCAGAAGAACACCCATTTTATTTATAGCAGAAGTTAAGAAGTATGAATACGTTTTCGTTTAAAATTCCGACCATTATTTTCTAAAATGTACATATATCCAATTGTGTGAAGAACAGTACATATGTTGTTATTGCGGATATGACCTGGAATATAAAACAAAAATTATATTTTATTTGCATTAATTAAAAAAATAGTTTAAAATGAAATATCTAGGTAATATACTATTCTGTCAATCATCAAAATGCATTTTAAATTCATTTTTCGGAATCAACTTCAATTCACGCCGTAATTATTCTGTTATGCCTTTTATCACTTACTTTGGCTTTGGAAAAAGTCAAGTGAATACGGCTGTTGTTCGATGATATTTGTTGTGTTTTTATCAAGGAAGTTGTTCACATTGCCTTATGAGATAATGTGTTATCGTGAAAATGAAAGATGAGTTTCTTTCGACAAATCTAGTCTTTCTGACAAGTAATATAGTTCTTTCTTACTGTCTGACCGTCTGGCAAGAATTCCACAACACCGTGATAATCGAAGAAAACATTCAACTTTGACCTGATTCTTGCAACGCGTTGGCCTGGCTTATGGGAGGTCGCCGGTCCATTCCCGGCCGGCAGACCGAAGTGTTTTTCGAATGTAGCACTTTAAATCAGTAGGTTCCTCTTGCTATTAATAGCCTATTTCTGAAATAGGTTATTGATTTAAAATAACGGAACATTAATGCCATCAATTAACATATACACACGCACCCTGTATAGAACTATAAGTGTATGATGGCGTTGATGATTCACGATTTTGAATATAAAATAACAAGATAGATCTCGGTGCATAGAGATATCTCAGAAATATGCACATTTGACTTGCAAAGTTGTTACCATCTGTTATGTGTTGCAGTAACTCCGATAGGAGTAGCACAGAATTAGCATGTGTGAACCCGTAATGGTCAATGAATCCGGTGTGCGATATCGCACACTGGCCCTATGTCCCACAAGGGATTACAGGATCCAATGAGAGATGACTCACTCATATGTACGCGTTTTTGATATAGTCGATTCACCGTAAGAAATTCGCACCAGCCACACGATCTTTTAGGCAACATTCGTAACAATTAAGTCGAGAATTTTGTTTTCGACTTGATCAAGAAATAAATCAATTCTGTTGGCTTCTGTAGGCAAGTTTGGTACCATTTGTCATTTATAACAATTTTGAGCTTTCCAACAGGAGCGATAGTACTCAAAACTGATATATTCAACTAGCCCTTCAAGTGTCTGTGTAAGGCTTCACAATCGTTAAGAATACAAATCGCCTATTTTTTTTTAAATAAATATAGCGTTGCATAAGTACTATACGTTTTTTTAAAGGACATTACGCCAATGATATTTGTTTAATTGAAGTCTTTAAGTAATACTTACCGATCTCAATTGTCTGTAATCCGTTACGAAGCAGCCATTCGCATGAAATTTGAACGATTGATGTATAAGTTGAAGCGAGAAATTTTCTACCTAACAAATTAATATTGTTAAAGTTATATTTTGTATTAATTGCTCATTACTTGAATTGCAATGTTGTAATTACTTCCATCAAACTCTATGTGATGCAAAATAAATGCCAGTTTATTAGCCTAAAACAGAAAAAAATAAAATAAATTTATATAAAAATGAACTATAAATTTGTAAACCTGTATTGTACAATCATTTGTCGTCTTAAGTATGAAAAGCAAAATCCAGACCGTAGGAATCATATTGAGGAAAAACCCTAAAAAATAATAATAAACTTTATAATATATAAATGCATTTATATATTAGGTACCCATTAAACCACTGTAATCAGTCTTAATGCTACAGTAGATACTAAAGCAGTCAGTGAGCAACTTCGAGAAATTCTTAAATAAAACTACCAAAACAGTCCATCCAAAGGCTTTATTAACTTGAATAGACATATCATACAAAATGGAATAGAATCGCTTTGCATCACTAAGACGTTCGCAAATACGTTCTCTCTCCATTCGATTTCCTTGTCGAATGTCTCGACTAATATCCACTACTCTCTGGAGTTCCTCTTGTAAAATACAGATTTTTTGATTGATTGTATGTACATACAAGAGAAAATGTAAATGTCTGCAGCGGCACATAATTGATAAACATACAAGAACTATCCAAAAATTATGGTAAAATGAAAATGACGCATTGAAAATGTTCGCTTGAGCCACTAACTCGACAAGTAGAAATCCATAAAGCTTTGCTAAATACATCAAGTAGATGAACGATCGTGAACTGGCAGACTCAAACATACGATGATAAACGATTTGTAAACTATCAAAGTGGATCCAGAATTCTCGATGCTGCCGTGTTCTGATGGCCGACTCTACGAGTATCGTGCTGCACGCAAGAAGTAAACAAGTTATTGTAGAGATAGCGTTCACTTGGGATACAGCATCAGGTCGGTAAAATAATTCGATTCCATGAAGATAATAAACAGAAAACGAGTCGATCAGTAGTAACAAGAATAATACGGAAATGCCAACAAGAGCGATTCGCAAAAAAAGATAAGTTGATGCACGAATATTTGCTTTATTGTTCAGTGGCACAGGACAAAAACCGAATAGTTGGAAAAAGTACATGTGGCACTTGACTATTCCTTGAATAGACATGTTGATAACTAATGGCACAAGTCATATGCATTGTTTGAGCTGGTTTCAATTCATTGGAAAATAAAGAATAAAAAAATAAGAATAATATTGACATATCTAATTAGAAAATATATATGGTAGAAATATTACTTTTTAATGAGTTAAACCTCTTTTTGAACAGTACAGTAGTAAAGGTATGTATTTCTAATATATAGTATTTGATAAACTAAATAATGCAGAGTAATAACTTAATTATTTATGTGCTAGTCATGCATATAATTATATTGTCGCTACAGTGTCATTTCAAAAGTATATTTTGCATTTTTAATAATAATTCGACTAACAATTATTTATCTTTTATAATTTTTTTAGTTTAAAAAAATTGCAGCCAAGCTTACAAATATTTAGCAAATTTATTTTTTTAACTAGGTTGCAAAGTATAGTGTAGCTCATTTGTAGTTAAGTTGTAACTGGTTGTAATTGTTTAAAGCTCAGAAAGGTTTTTTTTCAAGATGTGTCTTATATTTTTTAATTAAAATCTACAACCCATATACCAACTCAATTTTTCACAAATGGCGGCTGTAGTAAGCGAACAGTAGAAGTCCCTTGGATCAAGTCATCATGGATCATAATTTAAGTTTTTTTCGCAAATGACTTAAATGTTTGATTTAAAAAATATCCACTTTATTAATGGTTATATGGTTATAATTGTAAATTGTAATTGTAATCAAAAAAAAAGTTACAGTTAAATGTTCATATCGATCGGATGAAAACTCTTTGAGTTTTATGCCTTAACTCCACTACTAACCATATACCAGTTGAAGGGAATTGAATCTTCACACGCACATACTCATGTAAACGTTAAATGAAGTATGTCATAAGATAAGATAAGACAATCAAAAACTATTGTCAAAGCAAAAACAATAATAGATAACACAATAAAAATTGCAGATAATATATATAAAATGCCTTTTTGCCATCTTGCTGCTAGTCGGACATTAAATGTTTTGAAACATTTCCTCATATTAGAGGAGTTCTTCAAAAATATTACATTTGTATGTGTTAAATATGTATTTCAAATTGGCAGGATATATTAGTGAGGTTAAAGACGATCAATAAAGACAAACTTTAATTTATGCGGTACGTGAGTTGATGTAATGTATAATATTTCAGAAATATGTTATGTACCTCTTCCACAAACAATAACAATATCAATATTTATGTAACATTAAACTAAAAATATTTTTTTTTTTAAATTGGAATCGACGTTTTTGTAACCATCAGCAACAGCATACACTCATCCAAACTAATTTCAACATCAATTTTATTCTAATTGAAATCCATTTATCTTTTTAATGTTAAAATGAGATGCCAGAGATTAGTTCAATGAATATCGGCGTTTTGTATGACTTTTCGAAGCTGGCAAAGTATTTTTGTACCTTCGTAGATGAACCAGAGTTGATTCTAAATTCAGTACATTAATTGGAAAATAACTTGTTAAAAGCTATTTAAATTTAGTTTATAAAATATTTTGAATAATATAATACCTGGCGGATCCGTTATAACTGCGAGCTATACAGATATTCGACTGCCAGTTACCGTGACCGTCCACTCTGGAGGAGGAAAGTTGTAGAAGTGGGTCATGACCATTTGGGTTGTAGAGCCACGTGATGATGATGATAACGATGAATAAACTCTTGCAAAGTGATGCCTTTAATTTTGAATTTTCATACATATTTTTGTTGCATATTTTTGAAGTAACACATGGGACAGTAAGTCCCGGGTCTAACCACCTTAAATATTTTATTTTGCTAAATTTCACTTTTTTCAACATTGTTTTCATCGACTTCGTATCGGTCCATTATCTTGGTGAAACAGCAGTTTTATCTTTGCCATGTGAGGTCTTTTCTGCATGATCGCGTCATCCAATCTATTCAATAATGCAATTTAGTAGTCGCTGTTTATCGTCTGGCACTTCTGAAGAATTCCGTGCGTGTCCCAAAATACAGACGCCATGACCTTGCCTGCTGACTTTTGTGACTTCGGACGGTTTTCGCCCTCTCCTCTCCACTCGGCTAACTCTTTTTTCGTCTGCGTATAATGATAGATCCATGTTTTATCTATTTTAATGACGAAAAAATCTTTTTTATCGCGCGTAAACAGCTCCAAACAGCGGTCTGAACAATTTATTTATTGTTGATTTTTTTGCACTGTGAGCGCGGCACCCACTTGTAAAGCAATTTTTTCATAAGCAAATTTTCATGCACAATTTTTAAAACGGTTGTTTTTGATATGTTTAGGATGTCAGGATCTCTTGCAACTTCATTTTTCGACCGGACAAAACATTTTTTTATGATTTCGAGCGTAGCCATCTTAATTGGACGACCTCGGTCCTTGGCGTTTTGCATCATCGATGGATTTTCGACCGCTTTTTAAATCCAAATGGTTGTTATCGATGAATAATTTGCTTGGTAACACTTTTCAAGCCAGTCGTATACCTGGCATTCAACTCGTATTTCTGGCATTTATATAATGTGAAGAAATTCCAGAAACAATTTTTCGAAACCTTTTATTGTTTAAATTTTACAGTTTATCACTATAGTTTTTATTTTAGTTTAGTAGCAGTTTGTATTTATTATACCTGATTGAGGACTAGGATTCAAACTGTGTGCGGGACGGAATCGTCGAAAAAAAATCCACAATAACGAAATCCACAATTTTTTATAAATCCACAAGGACAAAATCCACAAAAGCAGAAATCTACCACACGAAATCCCCAGAGACAATACTTTTTATTTTCGGGATTCAAATATTCAAGAATTAAATTTCAGAAAAGTTTTTTATATGTAGTAAGTAGCCTTTGCACTCAGTAACAGAATACACATATATGAACTAAATTTCAGAAAAGTTTTGTGTTTGTAGTAAGTAGCCTTTGCAAGGTATTTAATATTTTAAAACAAAATTGTTTTTGAAAAGAGATTTCATTCTAGTTATCATTACCAAAGCGATTTTTTATTTACGCAATTATCTTTTGTAGTCACTTGTATTGTGCATACGAACACGGAAGTTCACGATACCAAATCACAAAAAGGAGGCGAAAAGTTATCTGTAGATGGATATATGTTTAATTTTCTGACCATCTAAAAAAAGTTGAAGGTATGATTGAACTATATTTGTCAGAATCGAAGTGCTGGTTAATGGATGGCACGTTTGACATCGTACCGTGCATTATGCGCCAGTTATTCACGATCCATGGCCTTGTTAATGAACAGGTTATTAATATGGCGTAAGATTCATGCCAGTAAACTAGCTACGGAGTACGGAATAAACGAAAGCTTTAGTATGTCTATGAGAATGCTTCTCTTACTAGCTTTCGTTGATTCAGATAATGTTCATGCTTACTTCAAAGAATTGTATTCGACCCTTGATGTAAATGGAAAGCGAATCGGCAAATGGTTCCGTTCAAACTATATTGGAACAAAAACAAAACCACCCAATTATAGCCCAATATTCTGGTCTATTGCCTGGAATGTTAAGCTAAACTTTCTGAAAACACAAAACAACAAGACTACAAGTATTGATTGGCAGATCGCATATAGGTGTGTACGAGCTGATTTAGCACTTAGTAACCGAGAGCATTTATGTTAAGTATTGCCTTCAAAAGAAGGATATTGGTGAATCGCGGCCAATTAAACAGATTCGAAAATCGACGAATTAAACGATTATTTAAGAATCGGAACAGCTATGACAAACTCGATTTCTTAAGGAATCTCGCATATAACAATAAATTGTGCGGAATGCATTAATTTTTGTAATACGGTTTTATATTTAATACAATTATCACTTAATATAATGTACCTACAAGTACTACATCTTTCTTGTTAAGTTAATTATTCATTTTCATTTAATAACAAAGATCAAAAATTTATCGCGCGATTTTTATCATCCAAACCAGGGATTTCGTGGATTTTTTTTGTGTATTTTGGTTTTGGAGATTTTGTATGTGTGGATTATGACTTTGTGGCTTTTTTGTGTGTTGATTTTAGATTGAGGATTTCGGATTGTGGATTTCGGATTGTGGATTTCATCACCAACGCGTTGGAGATATTCCGAGCAAAACATAGACAATTCATCGAATAGAAAATTAATTGAATGCAAACAATATAAACAATCGCTGAGAAGAACAACCTGGATCCCTGCAATAGTACCCAATTAAGCACCACATTTTTGTCAGATTTTTAAACATTATAGGTATGCAAAACCCACATACTGTAAGCACACAATAAATTGCATTGTTCTAAAGTTGTCTAGTTTACATTTAGCCACGTTTAATTTTATTAAATTGCGTATTATATACATACGAGTATATCAAATATATAATATAAAGGGTGATTTTTTAAGAGCTTGATAACTTTTTTTTTAAAAAAACGCATAAAATTTGTAAAATCTCATCGG